>CM034153.1:670757117-670867400 GCA_019776745.2 Taxus chinensis | reverse complement strand
TCTACCACTACCCCAATAATATTTTTTGGGACTAAAATCCTCCTAAGTAGGGGAGGTATGATCCATAGGGATTTAGAAAAACACACCACTTCATCAATTCCATCAGCACCAAGAAGGAGAAATAAGAAAAGTGATAAAGATGAGGTAAATAGAAGTTATGGATGGTACCCGCCTCTTTGTGTAGAGTGGTGGTTTCAGAAATGCCACCCTACAATGAGGTGGTTCTGAAACCATTGGCAAGCTAGAGTGGTAGTCCTAAGGAGTGCTGGTCTACGACAGGGTGGCGGAACCTAACACTTTTATTCACCAATATGAAGATTACATAATATGAATTACAGTAATTTCCTTCCTATGGATCGATATCTACTACAGTCTTTATCATTCCCTTTATATTTAGCAGAGAGGTGAAAATACCGTTTCAAACTAACAGTTACGTTTTGACTAAATGAAATACCACTACTAAAAAATCCATAGATTCTTATGCATACATTTAGATCTGAAGAAAGGTGTTTTAATACAAAATATAATAATTAATTGTTGATTTCAAACAACAAGTTATCAAGTTAAATCAAATAATTCCAAGTTGTAGTTGTAGAGAATTACTAGGCATTGGCATGAAATTTTCTCTTGTTGTCATAACTACTTCTTAACTATTAGGTGTGAACTCAGGTGAAGCATTCTTGTTGATCACACTTCCACAATCATGACTTTGTATATGTGCATGTTTTCCTTTGGCTACAGGTGCCTTGTTGCAGACGATTCACATTTGTTGCATGCCAATTGTTGCGGAAGAGTCCTCATTTCTTTATGATAGAGTTTCCTTAGTTGCATGTTAGTGACAATACATAATAGCTTCTTGAAACAAGTATAACATTAAGATAAAGCATCAATAATCATTCATTGCCTCAAAGAGATTAAAATACACATTAAAAATCCATGAAATAAAGTAACTTAGTAATAATTATACTAATTAATATATAAGTGTCATAAGTTTCAGGTTTAACTAGAAATGTCTGACAGGATCACATAGATAAAAAGTATGGGGTATACAAGATACACAAAAGATGAGACAATTAAAATGGTAATTAGAGGGTCTCATCAATATATATACAAAGCTATGTGACAAAAATAAAGGACCAAGCTCTAAGCATCTATTATCATCACATAAGGTTGCATCCAAAGGAATCTAAGAGCATCAAAGGTATTCATCTAGCACTTGTACAAGGGAAAAGGGACTACATTCTCTCGATACACTTCATAGGAAGGGGAAGCTCATTTTTACATCCACACATCTATTTACATCGGTACATCTAGTTATAACCCGTTATCAACTTGCACTTACACAATGGATTCCTAGGGCACAATTTTATTACACACACACAAGAACTACATGGAGTCTGAGATGTAGTGCATTGTTTGATCGTAAGTTCACTCAATCAAGTGACCTCCAGGGTCAGTATGAATCCCCATATTACATCTTTTCTTTTTGGGATTCGATGTTGTTTAACGGTTTTGCATATCATCATTTATTTTTCAGGTTATGGGTAAATTCTACGATCATAGTGAGCAACATATAGGAAACCAACAATTAGACAACCTTGTGACAATAGAAGATTAAATTTCCACCCATTTTCATCACATGTAATAGGTCAGGCACCCCCTCAGACCTAGTCCAAACTCCCTAGTCTAGGGTCATCAGAATTTATTGTGCATAGTTGCGACAGGTTGGCCTTCATGTTTGTCAATTTCTCCATTCTACACAACACTTTAACTCAAGCGTAAATCAGCTAAGTTACTCTTTCCTCTCTCTTAAACTTAGGGTTTCATATTTCTCTATCTTATTACTTGTGTCCTCTATGTATCTATCAATTGTTTATTATAGTTTACATCTATTACTCTGCAATTAGGGTTTTACAAAAAGTTTACAGTATTTGTTAAATCATTTGGTGAACCCACATTCAAATACTCTGGGATCTTAATTTTTCTTATGTTATCCAATATTTTTTCATGGATCCTAAAGTTCCTGAACTCTCCTTGTATGAATTACTTCAAAAGCATCCCACTTTGCAAATATGCTCTTCCAAAAATTAGTACACACTATATACCTCCCTCAATGATATGCCACCTTCACTTCAATAAGTTCCGTTTTCAATCGTAACATATGATGATTTACTTGATTATTTCTGGTAACACATATTCTCAAGCTATCTTAGAGTAAATTCAAGCTTTGACACCATGGACATTTTCAAGATAAATTTCAAGCTATGGAATCCATGATTACATCTCTCTACAATCATTAAATCCAAGAGCTCACATGATGTTTTTGTAAGCCCATATTTGTTCTTCTTTTTACATCCTCATTCTGATTCTATGCCTTATACATGTATCTCACATTCAATGAACACCCAAGTCTTACCTTGTTACTAGAACCTCTCAAGTATTGATCATAATCATCCCTCATTTTGTAATTACCATCGAATCAATGGACATTATGACAATGATTTCTATACATTAAAAACGAAGAATAAAACACCTTGAGCATCAAGGTCTATCTCATTCACTACACAATATTCTATTGCATGCACATTTCTAAATGCTACATCCAACTGGGCTACCTAAATCTGCTTACATCAATGAAAAATGAGTAATCATGACATCTCTTCTCATGTTCCTTCTTTCGTAAGTCAAGATCCGCATATCCAATCCAATTCCTGACCATCATTTTAAATTATATACCTCATGACCTCCTCTTACTAAGTCTTCTACGGTGTCACTTACTCCTAAGTAACCACCTCATACTGATGAAAATGGTCCAACATCTCCTCCTCTCAAGATAGCTCTATAGCGTTATCAATACCACATAGGATACAATCAATCTGATTTTTGTCATGTAAAATAATCATCTGCCACATTGATCTTCCATTAGCATACATCAACTAGATATACACACTTTGGGGGCATCATGCTTGTTTCTCTCTCCCTCCTTCTAGCATCATCTAGTTATCTACTATTTCTACTCTTATACTTCATGCTTCATACTTTATATTTCTAAGCAATCTTACACAACTTGATACACATCTTGTATCATCATTACCCTGATGACACACTCTAGTTCCACGATTCATACTCAACTACTAAGGGTCTAAATATGAAATGAACCTCACCACACTTCTATACTCTATGCTCTACGCTTCATGTTACACATCGTTCTAGCATACTTCATTGATCATTTTATCAAACCATTTCCCAATGACACACTCTTGTTCTATGGTTCATTATTGCTTGTTGAGGGGTATTTTATAAATGAACCTCATCTCATACATATCCACTTCAGGTGGCATGTTGCTCCTATCCACATTCACACATTGCATAACATTCCATTCACACTCATACATTGCATACTTGCATATCTTGGTTGCACTTACTCTTGCTTACTTATACTTACATGTACTCTTTGTTTCCCATGTTATATGGATACTTAGTATGTCAATATATTTTCTAAATATACACATGTGCATTCACTTGGTATTTTAGTTGTGAATGCAAACCTCTTAGAGGTCCTTACATGTTGTAACTATGATGTTTGGCAGTGTACCTCTTACCAGTCCCACCATGAGGCTCCTGGGGGCATCTACTTTCTCACACATCACAAGTGTTATTGTTCCATTATATAATACTTCCTATTCTTTATAGAACACTATTTTTCCATTGATATATACACACTTTGATATACTCTTTATCTTTCTAACATGCTGATGGGTGCTTCATGTGCAAGCATTTTCTTTTTTCAAGAACTATTTATGCCACCATGGTTGTCTATTACACTTTTCTTGACCATTGATTTCTATTGTATGTTATTATTTATGGGTTATGCCATTTGTCTTGTATGCATCATTGTATGCTTTTGTCTATTTCAACCCTGATTGTTTTGTGACATTGTGACTGATGTCCCATGTTTGAAACCCTCTTTTCACGATCTCTCTTTTGTATGCACATTTACTTGTTTCATTTATTTGCCCATGACATGTTTTCTTCTTTTTTACTAAAATATGTATCTAGCCACTTTTTTGCATGTTTTTTGGTTTCTACCATACATATTCCCTCCCTCTTGCAGGGTATCCACTTCAGTTCAGCACCAGGTCCTCTCTTTGGGCCACATTCTCCTAGAGACATCACATACACCCCAAATGAGGGGAGCATACATTAGGTGAATCAGTCACCCCATACAGAATCTCATAACTTTAGTACATGCCTACACAGTATAGGAACAGAACAAATTTACAGTTATAGAAATGGCCCATAATCTAACTTGGGTCTCTAAGTTAAATGCATATGCTAGTGTCTAGATACAGACAATAGCGCCTGGGCACTCCTGACCTTTCTTGGGTGCCTATGACCAGGGGAAATTATAGTTACTTTCTCATATCAACACAATTCATAGTAGTTCACATAACTGTTTTCAAATGATCAGGAACTGGTCCTAAGAATACAGAGTTTCATGTAATATCCTACTATCTCCTTTTCAACACATAACAATATGGAACTAAACATGGGATGTATCATCTGCAGTGGTGCTTATTTGGGAAGCATTCATGGAAGAAGAGTAACACTAGACATATCTCTCCTCAACACTCTTCTTCTGTGGTGTGAGATCGCCCAAAAAACTCGTGCACTTGGTGTGAGATCGTCCAAAAAACTTGTTCTTAGAGTGAGATCACCCAAAAAACTCACTCTTTGGAATGAGATCACCCAAAAAACTCTCTTCTACAACAATTTATGACATTTTCTATCCTTTTCACTCTTCATGGATCAGGTGCACAATTTCCTTTTACTACTTTTACACACATTTACATACTTTTTGCATACTTTTATAGAGTTTTCATAATACATGACTTTGATTACTCTTTCTCTCTTCATTTTATGGGTCCATCCTTAATACACAACAAGAAGTAACCCTACATCAAGCAAAACTAATAGGTACAACATGATACAACATAATACACTTCACCCCTAGGGTCACTTCCTCTTTCTTAGCTTCCACGTTTCATTTTTTATCACTTCACGCTTTCACTTGTCTCCTCAACACACTATCAACCATCACATTCTACATGGTTATCAGGTACACATCTTCTAACTACTTTATGTTATTGAGTACATTCACTCAACAACATAAAGTGGGGGAAAATGTAGACACAAAATCACTGCACTTGGGTACATTTCTAGGTTTTAAAAAAGATACTTGCATTCATATGATTCCTAAGCAATAAAACCAGTAATTGACATCTATCTTTGGCCTCTTTAATTTTATTCTCTGTATTATTTCTTTCATTTTACACACCCTACATCCCAGTTGATACTTTCAGATGCTTATATTTTACTCTAAACACTAGCATCCATAGAGGACTTGCCCCCTCGTCCTTCTGGGTACCCCTAACCCATTTCTATCTTACTCACTTATGTTGGGTCTCTTTTATCTTTTGGGCATCTTGTTTTCTTATGGTCCAACCTTCTAGTTATCAACTATGACATTCAACCAAGGGAATCATATAAATACAAATCCACGTGACCAAAAAAAATTACCAATCTCTAAGCATCTATTATCATCACCTAAGGTTGCATCCAAATGGAATCTGATAGCATCAAAGGCATCCACCTAGTACTCATATAAGGGACAAGAGACTATATTCTCTATATACATTTCATAGGAAGGGGAATTTCATTTTACCATCCATGCATCTATTTACATTGGAACATCTAGCTATCACCCACTATCAAGTGTAATTGCACAAGGGTTTTCTATGGCATGATTTTATCACACACTCACAAGAACTGCATGGAGTATGAGATATAGTGAAGCTCTCAATCATAAGTTCACTCAGTTGTGTGAATGATGGGGTCATTCAAACTCCCCATATTGCATCTTTTATTTTTGGTATTTGATGTAGTTTGAGGGTTTTATAGGTCATCATCTCTTTTTAGGTTACAGGTGAAATCTACAATTATAGTGTGACATACAAGCACCTAACAACGACCATCAACAAAAGCCTTACGACACCAAAAGATTATTTTTTTGGTCATTTTCATAGTCACGAGATCTCAATAGCAAACTCCAGCACCCATGTGCCCCTGACCCAGTCCAGGAGCCCTAGTCAATGCTCATTTGATAGCTCCAGAAATTATTGTGCATAGTTGTGACATTCTTCCCTTCCTGTTTTTCATTTTCTCTAATTTGTATGGTTCCAACATCAAGCGTAAATAAGATAAGTTAATCTTCCCTTCCCTTGCACTTAGGGTATCATATTTATCTATCTTATTGTTTGTGTTCTCTTGTAAATAGTAGTTTTTTATCATTGTTTACACATGTTACTCTGCAATTAGGATTTTACAAAAGTTAATTTTTTAAAAATCGGTTTCCAAAGTTTCATTCTCCATTGGTATTCCTTTCCACTTCACCTTATACATTCGAAGCTTCATTAATTTCTCCCCAATAATTTACTCTCACTCTAGAAACAATTTTCCTTATTCATTAGTTGTAGAAAACTTACTTTGAGGCATCATATGCACCCCTATCTTCTTCTTCATATGTGATACATGAAATAAATCATATATCCTTTCCTTGTTTGGTATGTCTAGAGCATAGGAAACTTACCCTACCCTTACTTGTACCTTGGGCAACCCATAATACATTTTTTATTTTGCTTCCTTGCATGCATCGAAACTTTTTGTTTATAAAGTTGTAGAAATACAAACACCATTTCCACAACCTAAAAAGTCATTTTTTTCCTTTATTAATCTACTTATTCTTTCATCATATGTGCACTCACTTTCAAGCTTTATCTCAATATTTTTAGAATATTTTACATATCTTGCATTGTATTATTTTCTTTGATAATCTTCCCCCTAAAACATTACCCACTTCTATGGTAACAGTGGATCATATAAGTATAACACTTTAAATGGTGTTGGTTTCATGGTTGAATGATACACATTGTTATATCAAAATACAACAAAGTATAACAGTTCAACCATACTCTTTATGTATCCCATGCATACATTCTTAGATACCCTTCCAAACACTTTTTCACCACCTCCTACTTAGGGATGATATGTAGTGTTCATGTAAAATGTGACACCTACATTTCATAATATCTTTTATCATAAATGATTTTTAAAAATGGTGTCACAATCACATATGATATCTTTATGGATCCCATGTAACTTAAATACATGTTGGAAATAGAATTTCCTAACCTTATGACCATTTCTACTTTCCTTTCATGTGGGAATAAAAGGTGCATACTTTTCCAACCTACCACTATAAAAATGTCATCCTTGCCCTCTAAATTAGGCATACTTGAGATTAATTCCATCAACACAATTTTCCACTTTTATGGGAAAATATTTTATTGCAGAAGGCCTAGTGTAGGGACAATCTAAGCCTTGTCTCATTGGCACCTATCACATTGAGCTAGAAATTGTAGAATTTTTAACTTCATTTCCTTATATTTTTGGAACCGATCACACTAAAAATTGTAGAATGTTTGACTTCATTTCCTTCCAAAATAAATTTACCTCTGATTTTTTTTATATGTTTTATGAAACCCAATGATATGGAGTATAGATGGAGACTCATGTCCATGTCTGAATTCACTATAAGTAAAGGAAGATTTTACCCTTAAGTAAAATAATCCTCAGAAAAAGATAATTGCATTACAAACTACCCAAGCATTCCATTTTCCCCCATATTCAATTTTTTCATGAGTTTGGTTGATGTAAATTGACTTGAGTATTCCTAGAAAAGACCATGTATCAAAGCAGGTTGGTTGATGGGCATTCCTTGAGATAAAAGTGGTTCTTCTTGACGATACAATGCATCGACCACCACATTCTCGTGTCTTTTCTTATGGAGGATCTAAAAATCATATGCTATTAGGAAACCAATCCTTTTATGTTTCTCCTATATCAATATCCTTTGAATTAACAAGTGATTGAGGAAAAGATGGTCATTCCTAATAAAAAACATGCTCCATAGTAAAAATTGACTCCATTGGCTATCATCTTCTTACTATATGTGGACATCCTTCATTACCGTTCATTCAATTTCCTACTTTCAAATTTAATGGGTTGATCATCATGAGAAATAAAGGCACCCAAAATAAATCCAAAAGAATCACAATCAATAACAAAAGACTTTAAGAAATTGGGGTTGATAAAATTGGGGTAGAGATCAAAGTATTCTTCAAATTATCAAAGGAATGTTTTTCCTCAATAAACCATTTGAAGGAATTCATATTGGTAATATTATTTGGGGGCGTGTTATTATTGAGAGATTCTTAACAAATCTTCTATAAAATCATACCAAGTCTAAGAAAACCACGAAGTTTCTTAAGATTATTGGGTATATGTCAATCATATATGGTGTTGATATTTGTAGGTTCAATACAAACTCCCTCGATAGAGATAATCTGACCAAGGTATTCTAAATATGAATTTACAAATTCACACTTAGAGGCCTTGGCTTACAACTTCCCCTCAGACAATATATCCAACAGAACATCTTAATGCTTAAGATGGGATGTCAATTAATTACTATAAACAAGAATATCATCATAAAATACTAAGAAAAACTTACACAAAAATTTACTAAATACCTTGTTCATCAATTGTAAAAAGGTGGATGGAGCATTGATAAGACAAAGGACATGACCCTATATTGGTAGTGGATTTGATACATTATGAATACAACCTTGCATTATTTTTGAATTTTTATTGGTATCTAATAGTATCCTAGTTTAAGATCTATCTTTGATAATTATTTTTCCCAAGCAACTCGTCAATCATTGGCATTGAAATTTTTTTAATTTTTTTTTCAAGGCCTTGTAATCAGTACATAGTTTATACTGGAAACAAATATGCAATCTTACTAGGCACAATGATGTCAATCTCCAAAAATTCACTTATATTTTTTTCTAGCTCTGAATTCAGAAAATTCTCGTATCTATAGGAGTGTACCATCATTGGCCCTTTTATAGAATTAAGCTCAATAATGTGTTGTAATTTCCTATTTGGTGGTAGGATATTTAGCAAGTGTTTGAAAACAACCTTATATTTACATGGTAACTCTAAAATTCCTAGAGAATATTCATGTGGGACAAGAATTTCTACATACATACTATAAAGGTGAGTCATAAAGCCAAATTGCCACTTCTTAAACAAAATCTGACTAGAATTAACAATTTTAATTTCCCTCAAGGACAAATATTTGATAGTATACACATGGTTCCCTTACTTAAATTTCAATAATATCTCTTAATGATTGGTGGATTATGTTCCAAGTGAGTATAAATATTGAACCCCTTAAACAACATCCATACCCTCAATATCGACCACATAAAAGTTATCTTTAAGGATATAATATACCATTGAAAGTTCCATATTATGGACTCAATACCTATGTGACTTGGAACCTGAATTGAAAAATTTCAAAAAAATTCTAAATGAAGACCTAGTAGTTAGACATACTTCTTATCTATAATATTAGGTGTGCTTCCTAGATCAGCAGTGACCAAAACATGATATTTCTTGATATTGGAAAATGACTTAATCTAGATGGTCCAACACTAGCATTACAAATAGTGATATTGATGGCTCCCCAATTTCTATTGTGGAGAGAGATATTTTTTGGTTCACACTCTACATTATCTTTATCAACAATATCCTCATTATCATACTCTTTCTATAGTTAAGACAAACATATCTTCTTCAATGCAAAACCATTTTATGTCACATACAAGGCCCTTGCTTCATGGTTTATAACACCTATGACATGGGTGTACAAAAATGACATGGGTGTACAATAGGGATAGACTAATACATAGGGATTTTAAACAATAATTAATTACATTTTCCCCTATCCATAGGTTTCCTATCAAAGATGAAAGGATTCCAAGACAAATTGCCTGCCATTTTTTAGGGCATCAATATATTTTCAACACATCTAACTATAATAACATCCCTTTCAAAAGAGTTGGGTTTAAAGAATGTTACCTCTATTCAACTATTGGCCTACATGTTGAAAAATTAGATATTTTGCACCAACTTTGAAGAAAGTTTGGCCTTAGACTCCAAAACTTGATTTTTTCGTGAAATCCTCAACAAACATTTTTCTAAAATAACTACACCATTTGTGTATCGTATGGATAATCCCAATAATGATTCACTCTCTGAATAAAATATTAAGAAAAATAAACACAGTCCCCATTAGCATTTGAAAAATCCCATCTTTCTCCCCATGTGCAGGAAACCTTCCAATTTAGTAGGGACACATTCAACTTATCTTCTTACTTTATACTATTGTACACCCTAAAATCTAGTATGATATTGCTCAACCATTTATGGACCTTCATATCACCTCCAAATTCATGTTGTGGATCATTTGTATATTAAAAGAGGGATAATGCAATTTTCCGACCTCTTTATCTTCATCATATGATGGGTCTTGATCAACATCCCCCCAAGGGTTGATATACTTTTCTTTATCGTCGTCAAAGATCATGTTTCAAGGGTTTGAAAATCTCAGATCATTCTACTTTGATTTTTTTTTCCAAATGAATGAATCTCCCTTTAGAGTTCCTTAGTAAATAAATCCTTCATCTCATTCTTGGTAGCAAAATTTGAGTTTTTTATTAGATGAAATCCTCTCAACATTTTGATAGTGGATTACCGAAACTTTTATACTACTTATAACATTCTGAGTACTAACTGAAAAAACAATGAAAAAATATAGAGAAAAATTCTAATAAACAAAAATATGGGAGCACCTTCTTCCCTAAGGGTGGTTTACACCTACAAATTTGACTATAACAAAATAGCTCTAACACAATGGTAGTATCTCTTGTATTAGGTTTATGATATTATAAAAATAGGATGTACATGCTTTAGAGGTTTTTCCTCTTTCGTATTCAAACCACCAAAATCATAACTAACCCATGACTAACTCATGACATAACTCTTCACTAACTCTAGTCACTTTAAATATAACATATTAAGGTAGACAACAGGAAGGTAAACTTATCCAATAGGAACATAACCTTTGAGTGACTAGTGGTATTATAAAAGCATTGTGTGCCTTATTTCATCTTCACCAACAAGTTAATGACCATCTCAAGCAATTGTAGTCAAATTGTGAAATAGTAACTCTTCATTGATGTCACGGATGAATAGTTTCCACTCTTATAACTACTCAAATATTCCTCCATCTTCCAAACTTGTACACATTAGTGTATTCTTCCATTCTTTAAATAATGAAAGACAAAATACAAAAAATAGTAGTTTCTAGACATTTTGTAGCAATTCCAACATCTTAAATCATTGAACAAAACTATTGCATAATATAATCTATCAACTTACAATTCTAGCATAATACCAGTTATTATCCTTGTTTCATAGCACTTTGATTATATTATTGGGCCTTCATTGATTTTTCTCTGCCATAACACATTTCATCTATTGTGTCCTTCCATCTCACATGATTCCCATATAACCACTGCCTTAATTTTGAAAGACATGCATACCATTGAATGGACATTCAAGAACCATTGCTAGGCATTTATTCCTTTTACATATAACTACACCATAACACATTTGAACCATTAAACATGTCTTTCCACCTAACTTCATCCTTGTATAATAGCAACCCAATTTTGAAAGATATACATAGCATTGAATGGACATTCAAGAACTAGAAAATTATATTGAAGAGTATAATAATCTATATGGATTTTTTTTTATAAGAGAACGCTTTTTGACCAGAGTTATGAACTGAGGGGTTATTGGGTCCCCCTCCCTTAAAATATATTTGATATCTAGAACGAAAGATAAGGGTGGTTTACATGGTAGCGATGAGAAAATACCACCTTGAAATAAAACCACAAAAAACCATTATATACGAATCGGGGCTATGAGAGAGAACTTAGTCTGAAATTTCGATCACCTCCTCCTTCACAAGATTTTTTACCTCTGCAACTGCCTCTACCCCTCTTTTGCGGGAACTGAATTGTCAAACCACTTCACCAACCTTGGCAACCTTCAGAAGGAAGTCGTAGAAGGATTTTCTTGGACTTCTGAGCTGAGAAACCCATGGGGGCACAGGACCGATGGGCGCAACGAGTTCGTCCAAAGCCAAGGGAGAGATATAGGTTGCATTAGATCCTGTCATTCTAAACTTTTGATGGACTATCACCATGAATCGCCACAGAATGTTGTTGCAGTTTTCCAATTCAGTCACGAATTCTTTCGCAACCCACCGACCCCTGTGACCTGCAGGCTACTAGTAGGCATGCATAAATTCCACACAACTTCCTCCAATGCAATCGCATGCTGGGGGGGAATAAAACGACAAGCCATCAACATTATTTATACCTTATCTCCACCTATTAGTAGCAAATGTGACACAAAAACCGACGCAATCTCCACGTTAACTCTTGCTTGGTTGTGACCCCACAATGCATTCAATTTCCTTTCCCACTGAACCTGATGAAATTCTAAATGACCTTCAACCAAGTAGGGGAAACAGGTCCATAAAAGGCCATTTCCTACATCTCACATCTAAGATACAAGCTTGGGAAGGGCACGGAAGCCATTCAAAAACAGAAAAAGTAACCCTCAAAATAACTGAAGCAGAGAATGAGGAGATTGGTGAGAATGGAGGGCTCGAGATCTCAATAAAAGGGACTTTCGACATGTCGGCACTTAACGTATTACTCATATCTTAAATAGGCATCACTTTCTAAGATGGCAGTCAATCCAGGTCATATACATTGATCATTAGATATTGTGGCATCATTTACCTGTATCACCCCATAATTTTATCCATGATCTGCTATTTTGTTGGCCTCACGGTATACGTGCCCTATATTCAAAGTGTACAATTTGGCAAGCCAAAAGAGGGCGTTTGGTATATAGAAGTCTAGATTCCATTTGAAGGCCTTACCAGATATGAGAGCTTGAATTATTATCTACGAGTCGCCCTCAACGAGAAGGTGGCTACAACCACAATCCACAACCCTTTTAATGCCGAAAAGGAGGGCTTGCGCCTCAACTTGATTACATGTACCCTCATGAAGGTGAAAGGATCTAGCGCTGACTAATTTACCTTACTCATTTTGAATGATATACCCCACCCCTTAAACCCTGGGGTTCCCCTTGGAATCCCCATCGAAGTTTAATTTGCAAAAACTAGGGGGGTGATAATCTATATGGTTATTACCAAAGATATTATCCTTGAAATTAATCATGTTCAATTGTATTTAATGGACATTAAACTAGTAAAAAATGCATTCAATAAATGGCATGTTAGTAATTACTCTAAGAGTGTAAAGTAGACAATAGAAGATGTGATTTTATACATACATATATACATATAATTTTTTAATATAAAGTATTATCATATAATAAAAAATTTATCATTATGATTAATTAGTGATTGTGGAATGTGATGAAAATATATTTGAAAGCATCTTTAGAAAATAATTATGGACAAATATTTTGTTGAGTCTTTAAGCACAACTTAATACTAGTACCAATAGTTAATTGTTGTAATATTCGTGTACGTATGAATTATAATACTAGTGTATTTATTTATTATTCATAAGAATCAATTAATTGATATGATATTGTTGTTTTAAAGTTTTATTTCTTAATTATATTGTTATAGACTAGTTAATTATTATAGTATTAATTTTTTTGAATTTTTATATTATAAAATGTTGAGAGTGAAATATTTATACTAAAAATAAAAATGTTTGTTGATACATGGATCTAACTTATAATAAAGATAAAAGTAGTTGATATGATAAATCTAATATATAAGAAAAATAAATTATAAGATATTAATTGATACCAAAAATTCAATATAATAATAAAGATAAAGATGTTAGTATCAAACAAGTTAATCACTATTAATTTATTTATATATTTGTTTTATTAAAATTTAAAATGATAAATAAAATATTCTAAAATAAAATTATCAAAGAAAATTATTATGTTTAATTAAAATTACAAATATGAAAATCCTTACATGTGATTAAATAAACTAACATATAATAAAAAACAAAGTAAACCTTGATAAATATTTAAGTAATTGTAAGAAAAATTACTAAAATTGAAATTTAGGAGTTAAATTTTAGCACTTCCTTTTCAAATTTTAACTCTCAATATTTTTGCCAATTTAAAGCAGATACCTTTGTTTATATATTTTTATTAGATAGGGTAAAAATAGGGATCGACTCCCAAAAGCCATACAATAAAGATTACATCATGAAGGCACCCAAAAAAGAACAGGACCAAAGGGAGTTAAACAAACTCAACTCCAAAGATAAGAGGTCTAGAAAACCAACCAGAGAGAGAAAAAAAACTAAATTGCTAAAAAGTAGAGATAGTTTGCCAAAATACCTCCAAAATTTCAAGAGTAGATAAAAAATTCATTAATTTTTCTTTTGATTTTTGGAGGGTTTGTCCTTCATGGTCGCAGTATCCTTGTTGTGTTGGACCTGCAACTTCTTCTGGGGTGGCTCCTCCTCTTCCTTATCCATGGAATCCGACTCGGTCTCGTCCTCATCCTCTTCTTCTGAGTTGGTGGCACTGGAATATTTTCTTTTTTTCTACTCCTCTTCAACCACTTCCAGACAAACCATCATATCACGAACAAGTTTGTCTAGCTCGGTGATTTCACCCCTAATATTCTCCTGGGTAATGCATATTTGTTTGGTTGCTTCAATGTTGTTGAGCATACCAACCCTAACAACAGTATTTTCCTCATCCATAACCTGTAACATAGTATCCAAGTACTGCACTTTTTTCTTCATGTCATCATAGTTCGGGTCCTCTTCCGAGACCATTTTGCCTTTTCCCTTCAAGGTCCATGCCTCCTGCCTCATCGTAAAATCCACATTGTCCCCCTCCTTAGCTTTGTTTTGGCCGAATTTACCATCACACATATTTGTGAGACATTCATCCAAAGTAATTTCATCCTCCTCCTCAATTTGGGGCATGGATTTAGCCGTCATAGGTTTGTCATTTTGAAACATAAGGAAAATGAGGCCCTCGGCCCTCGTGGATAGGGGTTTCCACCTTACCCCTTTGAAATTCTTTCATGTAGGTCGTCAAAGACATATAAAGAAAGAAAGGAATGCTTGACATTATTTTATGCCTGAACATATTCAGTAAAGACATGGGTATAGATCTTATGATACTTGCCTTCCAGAGTTAAATACTTCATAATGTGGAGGAAGACCTCCTTCCACACCCCTGGAATGCATGATCGAGCTATGCCATTGATGAAAAAATGCACCTTTTCCTTGCCAACAAAAAAAGTGTTAATTTCATGGTCACGCCTATACCTTTCCTTGAAAAATTTCAGCCCTTTCATTTCCATACCAGTGACCTAGGCAATGGCTTGCTCCAATATCTCAATTTTCATTCCCCTAACCACCACGTTTCCTTCATTCCACGTTGTCTCAAAATCCCTGGTAAGCGAAGGATCATGCCCATGCAGCTTAGTGATATATTTTATAAACCCCCTGATTCTAAGCAGGTGCTACATCGAAGGATCGTCCACTATGTTGCCATGGCTAGAAGGTTCCACCCTGACTCTATCGTCACCCATGGTCAGGGAAAATTTTAAGGAACCCCCCTGAAAAAAACATATAGAAATTCATGGTGAATATACTTGTAACCAGTTTCGTGGTTTTGGCGAAAATACTTGTAACCAGTTTCATGGTTTTGGCGAATATCCCTTTAACATGTTTCGTTCTTTCGGTGAAAATGGTAAAAATATTAAAAATAGTTGGAAATTGAATGGCGAATCTCTGTTGGAAAAATTTATACTGAATATTGTATCACATATATTAAAATATATTGGGCCCGATATAAAAATCCATGGTAAAACTATATAAAATAAACTGGACCCCGAAATATTATGCAAAACAATGCATTTTGGGACTTTGAAGTCCACTGGGAGAAGAAAGGAGTAGAAATCCCGATGGAATGTCTCCACGTGGAATAAACGTTGCCAGGGTTTAATCAATTTTCAATGGCCAAAACTATTAATTTAATTTTAACGGGAAAAAATATTAATTCAACAACCAAATAACAATCTAGCAGTCCATGGTTCAATTTCTTTCACCCCAACATCAAATCGAGGATTGATGACCCCACACTTGTTGAGCCTTCCATTAAGCTCTATGACAATTTTTCCAACTCTGTGATCATCAACAAGCACAACAACAACAAATACAACAGATCATTCAATAATCGATGATCTAATCGAATAAAGATGCCAAATGGTCATATTTGAATACACAGTTAGTGCCACATGCATGGGAATAGGGATAAAGATGAGTTCGTTGGCCGAGTATGCCTTTGCATGCAACTATGGAAAGAAATAGAATTCATAAATTCTAAAAACATGCCAAAAACACATGAACCAAAAATCATGCCACTAAAAGAGAAAAATTAGTTTCCAATAGAGAATAATCATGCCTTAAATATAGAACTTTCCATTTTTTGGATGCTTGGATTTTAGAAGATAGACCATAATAGTAAAAATAAGAAAAGTTGCTACAAATATGTAAGTTTTATTTAGGAAACAAATATGTAGTTGTCTTAAATCAGCCTGGGCTCAAAGGTGATGCCACCATTATAACAGATGCCAGTTGTGTTTATATATTCTGGCAGCCATGACCAAGACCCTTGCTTTAAATGAAAACAAAGGATGAGGATATTTCTGGAAAACACCTTTCTGAAACACAAGAACTCTCCCACCGTAGTGCAACTAAATAAGAATATCCTTTTCCTTGTAGAAATACACTGGCACATTGTGTGGGGCATCCTTGCAATTTCTTTCCAAGACCAAACATTGCCTCTCCTCCTTCCAAACTCAAGCTCGAGCTCAAACACAATTATGTCCTTCAAATGGTCCCCATCTACAATTGGTGTTGCAAGTAGCACCCTCTCTTCAGATACAACCAACCTTGGTCTGTAGTGAGGGAAATGGTCTCTGCCATATCTTACAGGTAACAACACAAAATGCACAGTAGCATAATCTTGAGTGTTATAAATTCTCACACCCAACATAGGTTCATATGACATTAAGAAGAAAAAATTGTTGCTAAAGAAAACAGGTCCATAGAAGAAAACAATCTCTCAATCGCGCCACAATCCTCCAAGTCCCCATAGAAGAATCATAAATTTCTATAGTACCATTACCTACATTAACTCCAGATCTATTAGTGCCTGCTTGAACCACTTTGTACGCCTTGTTGTCATCCACAACCAGAATTCCCTGCACATAAATATAAAAGTGTAATTCATTAGCTGATAACATTCGAGGAAGCTTGAAGGAGGTTCCAACCTTTAGTGGATTACATACCCTTGAAACATGACTCGATTCACTCAAACAAAATAAGATTATCCCTCGATGTGAATCTTCAAACCGTACCCCATCAAAGCATGATAACCATGAAAAGTTGATAATTTTCCATGTCCTACTGTAACAGTCGTATCTCAGCCAATGATGACCACTATCATGATTTACAAGTATCCATGGATGTTTGTTCCTTGTTTCATTGTAACACCTAAAGAATGTGGTGGAAGACATGAGTGCTTTCCATTCCTTAGAAACTAGAGAGAACCTACATATGGATTCTAATGGAAGCCAAAGCAATACATTTTCCCAAACATCTTGAGGCAGTGAATGATCCCATAGAACATGATTTCCATGTTGCTCCTCATTCTTTGACATTAAATCATCGTCCATTTCTAGGATTTCTCTTTTTCCTTTTCTCGGTGACAGCTGAAAAGAAAAGGAAAAGAAAAATCAACGGTGATTGATGATGCTAAAGGGAAGCACACAACAAGCACACGATACGAGTAAGGGGGTTCAGGGGTTGTAGGTTAAATGGCCAGGAAGGGTTTCAAGTGCTTATATTGGAAATAACCTAGAATGAAGAACAAATTCTGGTGTTTCAAGAAGGAGAAGACAAATCAAAAGGTGCGACATTGTAGCAATGTAAGAGTATCCACAAGAACAGGTGCTGACAAGGAAAAATATATTTGTTGAAACATAAACAAGAGAGTATCGCATATATTTGTTTGAAACATAAACATTACATTGCATATTACACATTAACATAGGCTTGAGATCCTATAAAAGAATAAGAGCATCCAAAAGTATCCACAAGAATTCCACAAGAGTATCTCATATATTTGTTGAGATCCAGAAACAAGAGCATCTATTTCCACAAGAGTATCTCATCTATTTTTTAAAACATAAACATTACATTGCATAAACATTACATATCATAACATAGGCATACCAAAAAATCTATAAGCCCTTAGCCTATAACTATATTATAACATAAATATTACATATCATAATATATTTCTCAATTCTTGTGTCACTTTCCTAACTGCATCGGTATCGATCTTCTCTGCCAGAGTGTTCATCCATGGTTAGTATCAAGACACATTCTTTATCAACGATAGCTCTGCAGGTGTCTGTTAAGTCTTGTCAGGTTTTAATCACCTCAAAAGATCGTTGCAGACTTGCAAGGATGGAAGACACCATTTCGAATTGACTGTCCATCTGAGGGGTCACCATCAGGGATTGATTTCCATCAATTTCCATATCCACATCATTTATAGCAGCATGTGGAGAATCCATAGGTTCTAGGTCTGAGGATTCTGGATAAACAATAGAGAGTTCCAGTAATACTTCGGGAATTGTTTGCTCAGACAGGGAATCTGGTTGGAGCTCTGTAGAAGAAGTTCCAAGAGAATGAAGGGGAACAATGGTAGCAGTCGACTGACCAGGAGAGGGGGGGGGTGGAAGCACCATCAGGATGAGAACTAGAAGTAGAGAGGGCAAAGGATTTCCCAACAGTAACCTCATTTGAGTCTGTATCAGAACTAGAAGAAACCACGATGTATTTATGGCTTGATACTGGTTCGATGCGCTCAATTTGGTCCCCCATGATTTTGCAAAAGAAAGAAAGTGTCAGAAAATGACCATGGGCCTTGAATTTATAAATTTCCAAGTGAGTTCTTTGACTGGACCTTTACATGTGTCAACCAAACCCGGGTATGAATTGATGGTTAATATTAAATGCAAATCGTGGCAAAAAATTCACATTGAAACTAACATCACTATCCCACATGCCTCCGCCTACCTTTTAAACGTCCTTTTATCATGATGAATATGATAAGGATAAAATTTTATACATTAAATCAATAATACTTAACTTCCTTTGTAATAAACATTTAACATATCGAGATAGTGATGTCGGTGAGCAATTATCGATAGCCTCGGCCCTCGACCTGAGTTTTAATTAATTACAATTTACCTATTCATGACACATGTAAAATGTGTCGCCAGAGATTTAATCGGTACCCTCGCAGTTAATAAATGTATTATCAATTTTAATTCTTGGTGATGTTATATTTTCTGGCATGAAGGTCTTAGGAAACAGATATTTAATACATATGGAAAAGACTTATTTCATAAAAGCGGCATATTTAATAAATATGGAAAAGACTTATTTCATAAAAGTGACATATTTAATAAATATGTATATTCAAAAGTTACTAAGCTTTATGAAAAGGGCACTTTCCTGCAAAATATATTGAAACAACCATCATTGCATTCAGAGATCAAATTTGAAGTGCTCCCCATACTTTAATTTGACTGGCTAGGTTAAGCTTTACCCGTCATAAATGAGATATTAGAAAACACATTACCCTTCAATAGAAAAAAATGAAAATGTTAATTTTCTTTCAATATATATCTGATTAATTTGAATAAAATAAATATGAAAAATTCAAAATTATGAAATATATAACATCTAATAATAATTTTGAAAACACTATATAAATGTGAAAACACTATATTTCATCAGTAATGACATCAACAATTCTGAATTCTATTTAAAAACAACATTTTTGTTAGTTATTTCAATTCAAATAGTAAATAATATTAAGAAACATTTGATTTTATTCATATTCAAATTTCATTTTCTTTAGAAAGACTTTCTTTGATCTATTCTCATCTTAAATCTATGGATATTTGGTTTTGTATTTTGAAAATTGAACTTGTGTAAATTATATATATATATGTATATTATATATATATCATATATATATATATATGATAGCAAGTAACTCGAAAGATTGGACTGGCTTATCAGAGATCATCTCACACGAAGGAAAGGTAGGCTTGCAACATCTTAATTGATGGTGTCCCGTGCGTCTCAGTTTTTTTAATCTTCAGTCAGCCTATTCTTCTCCACTTTCCTTCTTGGTTTGTCTGGTTCGCATTCTCATGGATTTTTTGGGTTTTCCATTCCTTTCTCTTCATGGAGAGCAACCAGAGATGGCGCTTTCTTCTGCTATTGATCGTTATCGTCTTTTGGATATTTTTTGGTACTCCTCTGCCAGGGAAGCCGAAGCCATCAAGAATATTTTGGGTGAATCATACTTGTTTGATTCGCGCAAAGCTCATGCAAATTCTGATATCGCGGCCGCCTTTGTTTCTTTCTACCTTCTTATTCATCTCGTTCCTTCTGAAGTTGAGTTCATGGATGTTGATATCATTTACCTGGTCCACCATGGTGGTCTTCACGAAGAATTGGTGGATTTTCATTTACCCAATCCCCTTTTATGGGTCGAGGAAGTTGATGAATTAGCAATTGGCTCTGGGAGAGGGATTCAGTGGCTCAGTGAGCAATACAGGGATTTGCTTCATTATGCTGAAAAATGTGGATACCATTTTCGTGCATGGAAGACCTGACCCTCATCTTCTCCCTCCCCTAGATATAGATGTGGCCCATTTCCCTTTACACTCTGCAATCGACAACCTTAACTCAGTTGAGGGATCATGCTGGTGTCAATTTTGTTTCTTGCTTCGAGAGGCTACTATTCATGTAGGTGGAAATGTTGGTGGCACGGCTCGCATCAGGGTTTGAGTTTGGCACTCATTGGTGGTGCTTCCCTTTTTGGATTGGTTCTTCTCATCATCCTTTGTTCTGGTCCTTTCTCAGTCTTTAGTGGCTCTTTTTTGGTTGAGCTTTTCTTTGTTCTGTCTTGTCTCGATTCCCTTCTTTCCTGGGGTCTTCGCTCTTCCATCCCTTTTCCTCTCTTTATGTTTTTCTCTCCTCCTTTTTTTTTTATGTATGGGTGGGGTCCCTTAACCCTCTAGTTCAAAGCTCCGGTCAAAAGTGTTTAATATATATATATATATATATATATATATTTATATATATATAATAATATATATACATATAATATATATATATATTATATATATATATATATATATATTGTATCATAATATATATATTGGAATTTGGGATGGTCTCGAAATCATTAAATACGGAAGGGCCTTAAATATATGTTGTCACCAATCTTTTCAAGCATGTGAAGGGCCTTGTTTTTTGCCTATTTATTATGGGTCGATTTTTTTCATTTTCATCCTTTTTGTCAGTGAGAACCTATGGATTCCCCTCGAGTTCCCCTGTTGTCTTTATTTTGCAATAAAATGGAAATGGCTTTCAGGTCGTCTATATCCGATAATCGTCTACGGTGGATCTTCAAAATTGGTAATGGTAGTGATCTGGAGGCAATTAAATTGGTTTTGGGGGAAAAATATTTGTTTGAGGATGGATGGTGTAGGGTTAATAGCAGTGTGGCCTTGGTTTTTGTGGAAAATCTTCTGATAATTGAGCCATTGAAGCCTAATGCGGTCAACGTTGCTCTCCACTGGGTTCGGCCATCTTTTTGTAGAAATTTGGTTGCAGAAGTGCAAAAGTGTAATGTTGCTTTCTGGGCAGCAGGGGAGGAGGTGAAGCTCTGGGGTGGCATGGATTTGAGTGTCTTCAAGGAACTGGAACTGTCACCATGGGGAGCTGATGGCCTTCATAGAGAAGCTGGCGGTGTTCAGCCGTGACAAGAATGCTGGAAGGATGTGCTTCAAACTCCCTAATTTGGCTGCCCTCAATTCTCCCATCGAGCCAGTGCCACTTTGGTGGATGGAAATCCATGAAACTATAAGGGAAGCTTATAATCATCTTTGGCACAGTTGGGCCAATGAAGTTTTTGCTCAGGACTCTGAGGAGGGTGTGGTTGAGAGGCAGGGATCTCCAGTTGTATTTTTGTCTATGTCTTCTGATTCAGGGGATTAATCTAAATATATGTTGTAATGTCTATAGTATAGTATAGCTATAGTCTTCCTTCATTCTGGCTGGCTTTTTCTCAATATTCATATACCCAACAGTCATGATTGACGAAGTTTTTTGCATCTTCATGTTGTATCTGAGGTTCTCTCTTTTGTAAAGGGAACAGGACCCTTCAACCCACTTTAACAATAAAAAAAGGGGCATGATATGGCTAATACTGTCGAATTTTGAGGTATTTGAGTGGAAGTTATGGGACAAAAATATTGTATATGTTAAGGAGTTACACTGATGTAATCGCAGTTTTGCTTGCAAATTCCCCAAACATGTTTAGTAAAATTGCTGAAATTAGTAAAATTGTCAATGCCTCCAAAATCCCATCTCATTTTCCTTTTTATCCTGCTATTGATACTAAATTGATAGGCAACAGATATTTATTGAGCCTATAAAATTAGAGATAAAAATGAAAAATATGTTATGATGCACTTGAAAAAATAGAAGAGAACTTGTCTGAAAATTCTTTTAAAAAATTATGTAATATTTGTTGGTATCAGATAATTAATCCCCAATCTTTAGTAAATTACATATTACAGTTGAAGTGTTGTGTGAACAGAATGTTAACAGCCCAAATGCCATCGGAGCGTCCATGCTTCTCCATGCTAACTACTCTAAATTAAAATCCATAACTTCGACTACCTCCCATGTTATGAAATAGAAGCTTCCCCTGCAGAAAACCACTTCACTCCAAATGCAGGGCAACAACCAAGATATTTCCTCTAAAGCGGATTAAAGAACTAGGCGCTCCAATTGAGACAAAGAAATAAATTAGCCCATACCTGCAGTAAATTTGGCGAATCAATGTTGGGGAGAGAGGAGATAGGCATCTAACCTTGAGCCCCGTGAAAATAGCCCTCAGAGGAAAAAACAAGCCACAAAAGTTAACTTTTTTACACAGTAAGGAATAAAGGGCCCAACCAATAGAATTGAAACAAAAATAATAATTTACACTTGAATCTTGAGTTAAATGGTATCTAAATACACATGGCATTATTTAGTTGGTTTTTGTGAAAGTGATTATTTTTTGGTGTGAAGACTATATTACTACCTTCGGCAGTATAAAAAATAATAATATATATAATGTAAACTATATTGCGTGGCATGGGAAAAAGTGGGGGTGATAGATTTTTAATTTATTGAAAACTTTAAATTAATTTAAGAAAGAAATAATCTAATTTAAGAAATCAATAATGTAAACACTATATAAATGTGAAAACACTGTGTATATGTCTGTGTGGGTGTATGTGTATGTGTGTGTGTGTGTGTGTGTGTGTGTGTGTGTGTGTGTGTGTGTGTGTGTGTGTGTGCGTGCGCGCGTGTGTGTGTGTGTGCGTGTGATGTTTAAACACTTTTTTACCAGAGCTATGAACCAAATGGTTAAGGGACCCCACCCTTGCAACTATACTCCAAACAATAACTGAATACACATGGCCACATAACCAAAAAAAAAAAGCTAGAAAAGAGTATTAATCCTCATCTGAAATAACTTTCGCCTCTTGAAACACCTTGACTATCATTTCGGAAACACAGCCTTCCAGATGTTTGGTTTACCTAGCAAAAGAAAAAAGGCCTCACTGGAATTATCCCAAAACTCATTGAGGTGGTCAATGGCCGAGTTGATAGGTGAGCGAGCATCGGTGAGATCCAGAGGAGGCAATCTGCTAGGGTCCAGGACCACCATGCCAGAATAGAACGTGAACAACCTCTACATAGAGTAGCAACTCCCTATACCGCTTGCCGAGCCAATCTTCCCCGCACCCGGTGTCATTCACCTGAGTGTCTACCTCCTCCACCTAGAGTAGAGGGTCTGGGATGTAGACACCTATCCATTTCTTGGTGCAAACCAACTCGATGGATAGGGTAAATAAATAACTTCGTGACAGCCACGACATCCACCTTGACCAGATGGAGAAAGAGGCAATTAGAAATAAATGTCGCAGCGAGTTTAGAGTTCACTCTAGCCCTGTGAGAGTCCTGCATATAGGAATCTCCTATCACATGCTCAATGGCCTCGGACTTGAGCACAAAATCGTAGCAAAACACCTCTTGAAGCCATCTTTGGGAAATGGCTGAAGTAAAGGCCATTTCCCTTCTCTCTCTGCGTAGAGTAATGAAAGGAAACCCCGAAAAAACCATTTTCTCGCCATCCCAAAAACATGAACAAACAGAGGTAGGGAGAGAGGAATGCGAGTGACCACTAATAATAAAGGCCCAAAGTGTGGCACGTGCCACCATTAATTCTTTGAGATTTGTGTCTTCCACCCATCATAAATGATAATATCTTCCAAGCCATGCCAATCTTCTATATTATTAGAAATTAATTCAACTCTTGGGTCATCAATTGACCTCATTTTCGATACTACTTACTTTGCAAAACTCGAGGGAAAACAAGGCCTATTTGAGTCTGATGATGCCCTTCTCACAAATTCCATTACAAAAAGTATGTCAAAAAGTAGTAAGAAAACAACTTCTTCAAAAACTTCAAGAATTCCATCCAAAAAATGTCATAAATCGAAGTGTTGAGAAGAAGCGCAGGCCAAAGTATATGTCATTGTGCTCTCGTCAACTAAATTTTGGCAAGGCTAGGCCTGTAAGAACTGGAATCCAAATTAGATGTCAGTGCACTCTCATCAACTTAATTTTGGTGAGGTTTTCAAATGGGGATAATCGTAAACAACACTCATAAACATGTGGGCCCTGCATTCTACACCAATGGGAAAATCTAATTTGCAAAGGATTTTTGTTTATTAATTATATGATTGGTCCATTCTATAGGCCCCACCACGTTTTTGCATGTTGGATAAGGATTGTCGTCAAATGGGGCTTGCGCAAAAGCACCAAATAATGGAAAATGGTAATTGAATGTAAGGTTTGGCAGTATGTATGACTGCTTTGATTAGTTGAGCAAGAGCTACTGGATTTGGTTGATACGATAAATAAAGAGCTCCATTGTATGTATTGTGTGACACAATTGTTAAATAATTAAATATTTGATGTTTTCTATGTATATGCTATATAGCATAAATATATTTTCAATAGATTTCGAATATGAATGCTTAGTTTTACAGGCTGAGGAAATTGGTTTATTTGGAAATTGGGAGATAGGTGTTAGATTTTGAACTTGCATGTTTAATTTTTTTAGGGGAAAAAAAGAGAGTTTACAAAAGTCCTACAAGACGTAACATTTTTATCTAAAAGGTGGCGTTTAAATATGTAAGCTTGTGAAAAAAAAATCAACTTTAATTTTTCTTTAATGAATAGATTTGTTAATTCGTATCATCTATAAATATAGCTTTTTGAAACTTCTCTCTAATTATTAGGAAATTAATCTTCTTTTGTTTAACCCTAAGCAAGGTGCCAACATCTAAACCTAACAAAATATGGGGTTTGTATTTGGGATGCATATTCCACTTAGCTCAATTCTTATCAAATGTCATCCTTCTATACAATATCAATGACATCACTCCAAATTTATATTTATTTTTTCTATCCAGGAAAATGTAAGTGTAGTGCAATGTGTCTATACCATATATGTTAGTACTTCAATGAATGCTATAAAAAATTCTCAATTTATTTGTAATACTTGTAATGATCACTACAACACTAGGGTACTTATGTATGTGTAGAAAATTCAAATTCACATACTACAACAAAAGGGGTATTTAGAGACATTAATTAGAGGAAAAACTATATTTTATTTCTAAATAGCATCATCAAATTTTACCCCTTATAAAATTTTATATTAAATAAATATATCTTTTCCCAAGATAAATGTGACTTATATTATGATGTTAATAACATTATTAATTATTATACGATCTTTCAATTGCAATTGATCTTCAACACCTTACATGGATAGTTTAATGTTGAGTGGCTAGTAAATCCTCACTAATTTACTTCTTTCAATTACTCCTCCTATATGTCTATCGGCCTCTCATAAGCACCTATAGATGCTTTTGCTAGTCTATATTATTAGAAATTAATTCAACTCTCGGGCTATCAATTTCCTCGTTAGCTACATGATCGGTCCAATTACAATGTCCATGACCAACAAATTAACAATGAACAATTTATTCCATACCCAAAATTATAATTCATCCCACCAAAATCTGGGAGATTCACGTCCATCGAGGCACAACAAAAATAAATCCATGAAATTCTTCCACGTGGCATGGGCAAAAAGTGGGGGTTTATTATTTAAAATGTTTCAACAACCCCCAAAAATTTCAACAACCAAGTCATTAAATGCAAACACTTGTCACCACGGACCCAAAACTTTATTATTGAATTGGTTCATTCTGCAGGCTTGGAGTCTGGGGAATGCCTTTTCCTCAAGGAGGCTTGGAATCCTACCCTGTGGCCATCTGATAAGTGACAACTTTCATCCACTTAATGGAATTTGATTAATGACTAGATTTGACATCTACAAAGTACAGTGAAAGACCTAATCGTTTATAGTGATGTTGACAATTGAAATTTTTTTTCTGGAAGGCATACTACAACGGAAGGCAGAATAGATTCATAGAAATTGTGGACTGTGTAAGACTCAAAGTTTTCATATTTCCGATTAAGTGTCATCTTGTATTTCAGTCTTGATTCTTTAAATATTATCTTTTTTATAAGTATCACTGTATAAGCCTTCACTTTCAAATATTTCAATGTAAGGGTTGTGAAATTAGGGTTGAGGGTTTACATAATCCAAAATTCCAAGAATGTCTACTTCCATAAGATCCTAAAGTAAAAGTAAAACCTAAATCCCATACGTCAAACTACTTAAAAGTAAAACCCCTAGTTTTAGTGATGAATATCATGATATTTATGATCATGTAATTGGCACAAGAGCTTCACAGTTTAGATACATGTTTGAGATGAAGATGAGGGAAAGTAGAAGTTCAAACCAATCAAGTAAACATAAAGATTTCGATTGGATAACATGGGCGTTTGGATTAGGACGCATGATGTTCCACAAGGTTTTCCCCTACCCTGAATTTGTCAATATATGTGCCAAAAATTACAATGAGACAAAAAAAAGCAATTGTTGCAATGCGCAACAGAAAATAATTTGTGTACATTACAGAGGTAAATCTTGGCAGTGCATTGGGGTTTGAAAGCAAATATTTAGGAACCTTCCACACAAACCTAGAAAAATTTGCTAGTGATTATCATGCCATAAATCAAAAAGACAAAGATGTGTTTTTATGAAAATTAACATTTGATGTAGAGGTACCAAAAGGGAAGGCTCTGTATCCAGTTAACGTATTTAAATCATGGGCCAAGGATACCATTTTTGTGCTAGTATTTTTCCTTGGCTTCGATATTGATGAGATAGTGGACAAAACCCTCCTGGAAAAGATATACAATATCCATTTCGTTAATCTGCCTTGTCAATATAGATTTGTTGGGTATATTACATAATCTATGCATAAACAATTATTAACAATCAAAGAAGGATCTGGCACTAAGACATTTAGGTTCACTACCTACTTGTGCTATTTAATTCTATGGCAATTTGTTGGATGGTTTGAAAAAAACAAACTTACAATAAAGCTCCAGCCAGAATTCATGTGTCCATTAACAGAGTGGGCCCCCAAGATAAGGATGTATGATAATATAGGGGACTACGATAAATTTGTAGATTATTTTTGGGCTCCATTGTATGAAGCATTTACAAAAATTACAATGCCTAGATTACTTGTGAAATGTAGAGATTGCATTCAAATGGGATATAAAATACAGTTAACAGACTGGTACTTCAAAGAGGATTATATTGTGCTAAGGTTTTATGGGTTAGGAGTACAACCTTACAAATTTCCAATACATGTGACATAGAGAGTGTTTGCCTTAGAATATATACGACAGATGGAAAGCTCAAATAATCTCTATTTTGTTTCTTAGCAAAAGAAGATCATATTTCCTTCATTACCATTCTCATGTGGAAGGTTCCCATTTGAAATAAAATCATTCTATGTGGCACATGAAATCTTACATATTTTTAAGTTTGATGTTGACTCTCACTGGGTGTATGACCCATGTAAGGTGATTAAAGCAAGGGTAGTGATGAACAAGAACTTTGCCACTAAAATTCAACATGAAAGAAAACCCTTGCTAGAAAAATTGAAAAACAAGAACTCTTTGGATGAAGTACAAATAGCAATGAATGAAATTGTGTTTGAGCAAGGAATTAGTTCTCAAGATTTGTTAAAACAAAATTTTGGATTGCCTGAGCCTCCACAAAAAAAGGCAGGGGATTTTCAATCTACAAAACCTGATAAAAATTCCTCTAAAATCATGCCAAAGGCATTACAACAAGTATTGAAAGATAGAAATTAGACAAGGTCAAAAATTACTTCCTTTTGGTCTATAAAGCAGGACCTAGGCCATCCAAAATCTATAGAAGACTGTGACTCTATTCAAGAAGATGCAGATTTCAGGAAATTGTGGAAAAAAGAGCATCCATGAGAGATCCACAAGAGGAAAGTACTGATGATGACACTGCCTCTGAGGAATTCCACAGTCCCCCTAACCGTAGCACATATAAACCAAGTCTCGATGAAGTTTTGAAAGAAAGATATACTGCAAGAGCAGTTATTATTGAAAAGTTGGGTTTTATTGGTGGTAGTTTGGGTTCAAGAAGACAAGGCATTTGGCTTCCACCAAAGGTATGGTCTAGAAAAAAATTTCGACAGGTCATGCCTTGGAGCTTTGCCTTCAGAGAAAGTACCACTACATACTACAACATCTACAAGTGTTAATCCAGTGCAATTTACTTTGGATTCAAATCCTTAGCAAACAGTTCATCCACATGTTGAAAATCCTAGAGGAGAAGTTGGCCATGAATCCATTACTATTGCTAAGGTTGACAGTTCTAGTGATGATGGTAGTAGTCAACAAATTGATGGAAAGTTAAAGAGGGTAAAAGAGACAGATGAAGTTGCTAGGGATTTTTTCGAACAAGGAAGCGAAAAGAGGCAGAAGACAAAGGAAGACACAGGTACAATTTCTCTTGGCTGAAGGCAACTATTTATAGAAGGCGATACCACTACCACCCCTAAACAAACTAGCATTCCACAGGGAAATTCTCCCCAAACTTCAATTACTCCTTCATTCAAGGTGGAACAGTTCACTCCTACTAACAGCTTAGGTTTTGATTACCGAGATGAGTTTTCCAATAAATTAGAAAGAGATAAAAGAAACAAGAAGAAAATTCTACATGCTACTAGAACTTCAGATCCAACCACAATGAGGGTATTGCCTACATATAACCCAAACATAGGTACCCTAGAATACATGTATGTTGTGCCCAAAGTTGTAAAACAAGAGAATGAAATGCTTCTCGTTGACTACGATGTGACCTCCCTTCAAATGGATCTTAATGCAATGAAACCTTCTAACAAAATTAATGTATCACAAAGGAACAATGATGTAGTTTACACAACATTACTAAAGGCAAAGAGGGATAAAAATAAGTTAAATAATAAGATTCAAAAGTTAGAGGCAGGCCTGGAAAATGAGAAAGCAAAATGAAAAACATCAGTTAATAAGACAAGTGAGTTGGAGAGGAAGATAAAATCATCTACATCTATGATTGCAATTGCTTTGAATGAACAGATACATGTAGAACTAGAAGATGTGAAGAAAAAATTACAGGAAACAAGAAGTAAGAATAATAGATTACATAAAACATTGGGAGAATTGAAAGAGGATGTGAAGGAAGAGAAAGAAAAGGTCAAAAATGGGAACAAAGCCTAGATTATGAGAAAAAAACAAAATGAAATATTGCAACAGGAATTTGCGAAAGCAAAAAAGGAAATAGATTCTTCCAATATCAAACTATTTGGATTTCAACAGAGCCTAGATGATGAGAAAAAACAAAATGAAATATTGCAATAGGGATTAGCGAAAGCAAAAAAGGAAATAGAGTATTCCAACATTAAACTATCTGGATTTCATAAAAAGGCATTGATTAATATGATGGATAATGTTTGGGGGAAAATAAACCAAAAAATTAATGATTTGATTAGATTTTTTGAATTCATGATTGATCTACAAAAAATCTTTGATAAGCTCCACGAATACGTAACAGGTATCAGAAAAGTGATGGATTTAAGAGAGGATACAACAAAGAAAATTTTGGAAGCTATCTGCAAATTCAGTGACATAGAACTGGCATCCAGAGGAATTCATAACCGGTTTGATGCCTTAATAAAGGTATCATCTATCATTTGGAATTGTGTAATGTTGGGTGAAGCACATGAATTGTTGAATAAGTGTTAAAGAATGTTACAGGGGCTACATGGAAAGGTACAAGAGTTCACAAATCTTGGTTTTCCAATTCCTTTTGACAATACACACCAATTCATTAAGAAGGATGCATTCTAGAAGAAGATGTAAGAAAAAATGACTTAAGAGAAGGATCGAATTCCTGAGAATCTAGATGAGGAAAAATTTGTTGACTTTGTTAAACCATTGATAACCTTGTCAGTAAGTTTGCATTCAATAGAAAATGAAAGCTTCACTATCAGTTACGAATTGCTAACAAAATTACATGTCAGTCACTTTGATTTACAACAAATTGCAATTCCAACAGATGAAGAGTGGAGCATGTTACAGAAGATGATATAATTTGTTAAAGTTGTCAAGTTTGATTCCAAGTTGAAGTGGCATTTTAGTTTTGTTGTTTCTATCATTTGGGAGGCAAAAAGGACTTCAAGAAGAGCAACAGTCAGGGGACAAGAAGTCCCTCCTCTTTAATGGGAGAGGTTCCCTTATTCAGAAACGAACCTATTTACACATATACAAAGCATGATTTTCTTGTGGAACTTGGATATTATGAAAGTGTTTTCTATAAGGATCATCAATCACAAAAGGACTGAGGAATGAAAATGCGAGAACGAGCAGAAAGGCACCATTCAGAATTATAGATGACAGAGTAATTCCTTATGCATGCGAGGGTACAACGAATTGGAATAAGATCATTTGTATCACATTAATAAGATGAAATTTGAAAAGACACAAAGTTCTGTAAATAACATCTGCAAGAATACAAAGCTTCTCAGCATAATACAGACAAATGATCTAACAAGATTAAATGAATAGCTTAGGAATAAAGGAAACCAGATAGACAAAGAATGAAAAATCCTTCTGTATTGATTTCTTTAAGATTTATTTACACTTTCAGAAATAAGCCAAGTTCTTCCTTTTTCAAAATGGCGAGGAGAGGCCATTATATAGTTTACAAATTAGTTACTCCCGGTAACTACTTCTTTTAACTAATGATTAGTTAAAGGGTTGCAAATCGCAATACCCCAACTAATTACAACAAATTCATGAGAAGAAGAGAAGAAGGAGAAGAATCAGGAGAAGAAGACAAGCGTTCAAGATTGGGAGGGACCCACTGATTTAAGGATCCATTGTCTGAATCTCTTCAACGCCTCGGCTATGTCTCTGCCACATGGGACTGATGTGTTGGCGGTGGCATCTAACTTGGCAATGAGTTCTCCATGCACGTTCGTTAGTTCGCTTGAGTCGGGACTGAAATGAGCTCCGCAAGCGAGTACTGTGTCTGCACATTGTACTGAAATTGGGAAGCCACCGGCGAATGCCAAGCCACTGTCATGAATCATCTGTGCCATAGCTGAAGGGTTTGCATCTGTCATCCTTGCCCAAAAATCCCCAAAATCAAGGTGGCGAACTTCACTGTCCCCGATATCGGGAACGACAGACTCGAGTGGTGAAACTTGTTCCTGCCCCTGGAATTTGATCTTCATGTTGATAGTAACTCGGAGAGAAAAGCTGCAAGCTAGACTTGGGATGGAATCGCAAGGGAAATGGATACGCGCGCAGAAATTTTGGTTGCAAGGGTTCGAGCAATAGATAGCATGAAAGCAGTGTGCAAAAACGCATAGGGGGCAGTTCATTATATAGCCGTTTAGGAGAGAGAAAGGTAATAAATGCATTAAATACATATCTACCAAATTGAAAAGCAAGATATTCGGGTAGAGCGGGAAAAATTAGCACGAATGGCACTTGGTTCATTTGGGACACGAGGGACGTGAAAGCGCGAAGTACGTGGTTCGGCCGATTCGGGCGATGCGGGGAAAAGACGCACAAATGCTTTTGGGACATGCGGGACGAAAGTACGCGGAATACGTGAATCGGCCGAATTCGGGCGAAAAGGGAACAACAGGTCCGGGTGAACTTGGGACATGTGGGACGAAAGTACGTGGAATACGTGAATCGGCCGAATCGGATGAAAAGGGAACAACGGGTCCGGGTGAACTTGGGACATTTGGGACAAAAAGTTCCGACGGGCCCGAAAAGAACGGACTTCGGGTAAACCGGCCGATCGGGGAACAGAGAGCCCAAATGAACCTGGGACACGCGGGACAAAAATGTCTGACAGGCCCGAAAAAACACACAAAATGACCCAAAAAACGTAGATTTTCCCAATTTCTTGACTTTTCACATTATCAGGACAACAGAAAAGACACTTAACCTCAAAATTTTAATTTTCAACTTCTTAAAAGCAGGGGAATTTTGAGTGGACAACAGCTGGCTCCTTCTGGGGATGACTTGGCATAAATTCAAAGAATGAGACAAGGCAAGAATTTAGACAAACTCAGGGAAGTAGACCAGTACCTTATCCATTGGGCCACGGAGTCAAAAAGCAAACCAATACAGAAGACAACACCGCAAACAACACACAAAAACAAGGGAAGGAAAGGAGGACACACACTATACAGAATATACACAGGACTCCCTAATCACCTACGACTTAAACAGTTTCAGGTACTACCCACTATAAGGAAGTGGGAGAGAAGAACCATCCATATAATCAAGGTAAAAATAATTCTTACCAGCGAAGTGCCTGATCTTGAAAGGTCCGAGCCAAAGGGAATCAAACTTGCCATGGCTGCCACGAGGTTCATGCCTTTTATCCCACAACAAAACAGTGTCTCCAATTTTGAAATCCCTGAACCTGGCTTTCTTATCAAACAAGACCTTTACTTTCTGTTGGTGAGCAGATATCCTATCAGCAACTTCCAATCTGTCCTCATTCAATTTGTGAAGATACATGATTCTCTTATCCAAAGAATCATTGAAACTGGTATCTTCAATGGCCTTCATTAAATGCAGAGCTGGAAGCTCCACTGTAACTGGCAATTGGGCCTCCACTCCATATACTACCTGAAAAGGAGACATCCCAATGGCTCTCTTAGGTGTGATCCTATCTGCCCAAAGAGCATCATAGAGTTTCTTGTGCCAGTTCCGTTGGGATTCATTGACTAATTTCCTTATTATGGCCACCAGATTTTTATTTGTTGATTCTGCTTGTCCATTTCCCTGAGGATAGTAATCTGAGGAGTGAGCTAGGGAGATGCCATATCCATAGCAAAAATCCATCATCTCAGTTGAAGAAAAATTTGAAGCATTATCTGTCACGATCTTGTTTGGCACACCATACCTTATCAAGATGTTTTCTTTGATAAAACTGCATACTACTTCTGAAGTAGTACTCTTTACTGGAATGGCTTCTACCCATTTGGTGAAATAATCTGTGGTAGTTAATACGTGGGTATGACCAGCACTAGAAGAGGGATTAAGTGTTCCAATGAAATCTAAACCCCATTGCTGAAAAGGTTCTTCGATCACAACTGGTTTCAGGGGCAAGGAGGCCAACTTGGGTCTACCCACGAAAGTCTGACAAGCCTCACATTTATCAACCCATTTTGATGCATCCTTGAACAAGGTAGGCCAGTAATATCCTCCATGAAGTATTTTATGAGTAGTGACAGTTGATGAGTAATGCCCTCCACATGCCTGATCATGAAAAGCTGAGAGTAGCTTCTTCTGCTGTTCCTTGTCCACACATTTCAAAAACCTTCCATCTAACCCACGTTTAAACAAGGCATTTTCCCACAACACATATTGGGTTGACCTTAGTTTAACGGCTCTCTTCTCTTTGGCAGTCAAATGAGAGGAGCATTCTCCATAGGTGAGAAAGTGAGTGATATCAGCATACCATTCATCAACTGAGCTAAGAAACAGAACGGTAGGAAGACCAACTTTATCCTCCAGTAACTCATGTCTAGCTCCTTCAGCGATGAGTTCACACAGGCCTTTTCCACGGACGAGCTTGGTTGGTTTGATGTCAATATCATATTCTTGAACCTTGGCCACCCAGTTCCCTCTCTTGGATCCAAATTCCTGCTGTGTGAGAATTGACTTGATAGTTGTATCTGGTACCAACACCGTGGAGTGAGAGTTAAGAATGTAAAAACGAAACTGCTTGACAGCTTTAACCACTGCAAAAGCATGTTTTTCCATTATGGTGTATTTTAACTCATGATTTTTTAGAATATAGCTCATAAATGCAATTGGGAGTTCATGCTCATTAGAATCTTCCTGAGTCAAAACAGCAGCCAAGGTGTTATCCGTGGCGTAGCAATAGATAATGAAATCTTTGCTGAAATCTGGACATGCTAAAACAGGAGTTTTAGCAATGGCCCTTTTAATACCTTCAAAGGCTTCTTTCCCTTCAGGAGACCAACCAAACGTTTGTTTTCCTTTCATCATTTGGGAGATATTCAAAGTTAGCTCTGCAAAATCAGGGATGAACCTTCTCAAAAAGTTGATCTTACCAAAGAAAGAGTGCACTCCCTTTTTGCTGGTTGGAAGAGGAATTTGCTGAATAGCTTGAACTCGCTCAGGATCAATTTTTATACCATCTTTGGAGACAACGTGCCCCAATAATTTCCCCTCTGTGACACAAAAAATAGATTTCTTAGGATTCAAAGAGATCCCATGTTCTCTACATCTTAGCAGAACTGTCTCTAGATGCTGGAAATGATCCGCCCTTGTTTTAGAAAATACAGTCAAGTCATCAAGGTATACGACGATACACTTTCCTTTCAAACTTCCAAAGGCCAAATCCATAGCCCTCTGAAAAGTGGCACCGGCATTGATGAGCCCAAAAGGCATCCTTTTGTAAGCAAAGGTACCCCAAGGGGTAGTGAAAGCCGTTTTGTGTTGGTCTGTGGTATTAACTTCTACCTGGTTATATCCTGAGAATCCATCAAGCATAGACAACATTTCGGATCCCGTTACTACTTGCAAGACCTGATCCATCATAGGTAAGGGATAATTATCTTTCAAGGAAGCTTGATTTAGATTCCTGAAGTCAACACAGATACGAATCTCACCATTTTTCTTTCTAACGGGCACAATATTGGCAATCCATGTTGAATGATGGATAGGAAAAATGATTTTGGCTTTCAATAACTTCTGTATTTCTTGAAAAATGGTGTCAGCTATTTTAGGATTATATTGCCTCTGCTTCTGTTTAAAAGGCTTAATCCCAGGTTTGAGAGGGATAAAATGTTGCATCTCCTTTGGTTGGAAAGCTTTTAAATCTTCATAGGAATAAGCAAGAACATCCTTATACTTTTTCAAAAGACTAATTACCTTCTTCTTTTCTTCTGAGGTGCAACATTTTCCAATGTTCACGAGTTTAGGATCAGTAGAACTCCCAATATTGATTTTGTCATATTCGGCTGATTGTTGGGGTCCAGTAGAAGCTCTAAACTTTACATACCTGTCGTGTTTGTCAAACAGTTTTTCTAAACTCACCAATCCTTTTGGAATCTTGTTTCCTTTGAGTTTGATACATCCATCCTGATCCGCTTCTTCTTCTTGGGTGGCTTCTTCGTTAAAGGGCACACTTTCACGAGGCAAATTATCACTTCCTTCAAAGTACAACTGTTCAAAATTATCCTTGAGTTCTAAGAAAGAAAGCAAGTGTTGATCGTTATTGAAAACTTGCCAGTTACTTGTATTATCAGGTACACTGGGTCTATGAATCATTTCAATGGTGAACTTATCTTGAGAAAAGTCAGGATGAGGAATAAGCAATGACCCTGAGACTGCTAGAGAATCAGCCCTGGTATTCTTCTCCCTAGGCACTGCTTCGATGGAGAAGGCGTCAAGAAATTCAATGGAGTCCCAAACCTGATTCCTGTAATGTTTCAACCTTCCATTCTTTACCTGGAAGAGGTTTCTAACTTGCTTGACAATCAATTCCGCATCCCCACGAGCTAGAAGATTCTTCACACCCTGTTCTTTTGCCACCTGGAGTCCAAGAATGAGAGCTTCATACTCTGTTGTATTATTGGTATTTTCAAATTACAACTTGAATGAGAAAGGATGAATGCTTCCTTCAGGTGACACCAATATGACACCAGCTCCAGAACCAGCTGAAGAACAACTTCCATCAAACTCTAATATCCAAACATCATTAGGATCTTTAGGTGAGACTTTGGGGAGTTGGATTTCTTCTGGAGACATAATCATGTAGTTTCCATGCCCCATATCCTCATAGAGTATTTGTGCTTTGGGATCATCATTTTTTTGTACAATATACTCAGAACTGCTTCTCAGGCAGCAGCTTCTTCATTTTCCCATTAACAGGTATGAGGGCATGTGACCAATCCATTTGAATTTCTCCACCCACATCCTTACAGAAGTTTCTGCTTAGCAACATCCCGTATGAAGGAGGAATATCTGCTACTAAGATAGTAGCCAAAACTTTCTTCTCAGGAAAAGTGGCAAAAGCCACTTGTGCGTCCTTAATTCTTCCGACCAAGGGCACTTCCTTACTCTCCATGGAATAACAAGATCCGTAAGTGCATGTGAGAGTCAAGCCTAAGGCATGAGCTACTTTGGCAGGCATTACATTGTCTGATGCTCCTGAGTCTATGACGCAATTACTGAGCCTATGGCCAGCTATAAGGAGTGTTACATAGAATGGTTTGATTTTGTCATTGGGTGAGGTGACAGCGGCTACCAGATTAGGCTGTGGTGCAGAAGAAGGAGTGGGAAAAAGGCCTTTAGAGGTAGTTTTAGAATGGGAATTGACAAAGTGAATCATTTTAGCAAAAGCCTTGGGATGAGTTTGATAATATTCAGCCTCTGAGATTTGAACCTTAGTCTTTTTTAAGTGATCAATAATATCGAAAGACCCAGAAGTGGATGGGTTATCATCACTTGAGATCCTAGTTTTATCAATTTTAGGGGAAAAAGAAGTAACTTTAGTAGCATAATTGACAGGACTCACCTTTGGTGTAGATGAAATGGGGATCGGAGATCCTCTTTTTGCAATTACAGGGATAGTTGTCGGCTGCTCCTTAGATTTCTTGGTGGGCTGCATCACTTTCTCCCTCTGATTTGTCTGCTCTCGAGTCATGACAGCATATGATTCGCTATTCATGTCTGCTACTACTTCGTCATAATCATCCCCTTCATCAATGCCTTCAGTGGTGAAGAAATTAACTCGAGATCCCTCAAGTTCATCTGTTTCATCATCAACCTCTTCAACAAATTCCTCACAATCTTCATTAACCTCCTCATCCTCTGGTTCCTCAACTTCACAGGTTGCATTGACAGGAACTTTAATAGGAGGTCCTTCAAGTGCTAGCCTTGTTTGAGAAGCAGGCAAATGATTTCTGGGCTGAAAATTCCTCCTTGGAACATCTGCATAGGGAGTATGCTGAGCCAATTGTTTCTTAATGGCGATGAGATCATTTGCAAGTTTTTGTACCAATGGATCAGTATTAGGTCCAGGAGTGGAAGAGGAGGAAGAAGCAGACTTAGATTTAGAAGGGTCTCTCCTCAACTTCCCTGACATGATTAAATCATCTTCAACACTAACAGCAAGAGTTTGATCCTCAGCCAATGTTGCGAGATTAGCCCTTCTTAGTGCATAACTAACTTCAGGCAATTGGGCGTTTAGGAAGAAGCATTTTTGAATTTGATCTACAGGTTGAGTATTTGGTGGAATTTTGTTAATCAACCTGTTGAATCGAGCCACAAATTCTCTCATGGGCTCTTGTGATTCCTTCTTTATTTGAGAAATTTGGGCTAGCAAAGCATGCACGTCTTCCGCCGGTTTGAAACGGTTTTCAAACCTAGTTCTCATTGTGTTCCAGCTAGTGATAGCTCCAGCCGGAAGGTGATAGAACCAATCAGCAGCATTATCTTGTAAAGTCTCAACAAAAATCCTTACAGAGACGTCTTCATGTTCAACTCCCAGAACTCCGCATGCAACTATGAAGGCTGCGATGTGTTCATCAAGATGTACTTTACCATCACCTTTGAATTTAGGAAAGTTCTTCCGGTTACCTCTGGGTAACTCATGCAAAGGCTGAGGAAGGGCAAGAGGCCCAACACGATGGCCCCAAGGCAATGGTACCACCATTCTTGGAAAAATGGCTTGAAGAGGAACTGAAACACCAGCAAGAATCAAAGCTCGAAGATTAGGACTGATTTGTTCTGAAGGAATACCACCCGTAGGGATTCTATCTTTGACAGGAGGAGTGCTTGTTGAACGAGCCTTTCTATTTCTTCTTGTTGAAGGGAAAGGAAAACCCTGTTGTTCCAAGAGTTGAAACTGAGAATCTTCAATACCAAGGGCCCTTCTCCCTCGAGTAAAACGTGGAGTCGCCAGATCAAAAGATGATCAATAAATGATTATAGAACTGGAATATGATTCCCCAGTGGAGTCGCCAAAAACTATTGGTCGTCAAAAAGGACTTCAAGAAGAGCAACAGTCAGGGGACAAGAAGTCCCTCCTCTTTAATGGGAGAGGTTCCCTTATTCAGAAACAAACCTATTTACACATATACAAAGCATGATTTTCTTGTGGAACTTGGATATTATGAAAGTGTTTTCTATAAGGATCATCAATCACAAAAGGACTGAGGAATGAAAATGTGAGAACGAGCAGAAAGGCACCATTCAGAATTATAGATGACAGAGTAATTCCTTATGCATGCGAGGGTACAGTGAATTGGAATAAGATCATTTGTATCACATTAATAAGATGAAATTTGAAAAGACACAAAGTTCTGTAAATAACATCTGCAAGAATACAAAGCTTCTCAGCATAATACAGACAAATGATCTAACAAGATTAAATGAATAGCTTGGGAATAAAGGAAACCAGATAGACAAAGAATGAAAAATCCTTCTGTATTGATTTCTTTAAGATTTATTTACACTTTCAGAAATAAGCCAAGTTCTTCCTCCTTCAAAATGGTGAGGAGAGGCCATTATATAGTTTACAAATTAGTTACTCCCGGTAACTACTTCTTTTAACTAATGATTAGTTAAAGGGTTGCAAATCGCAATACCCCAACTAATTACAACAAATCTGATGAAAGAAGGGAAGAGAAGAGAAGAATCAGGAGAAGAAGACAAGCGTTCAAGATTGGGAGGGACCCACTGATTTAAGGATCCGTTGTCTGAATCTCTTCAACGCCTCTGCTATGTCTCTGCCACGTGGGACTGATGTGTTGGCGGTGGCATCTAACTTGGCAATGAGTTCTCCATGCACGTTTGTTAGTTCGCTTGACTGAAATGAGCTCCGCAAGTGAGTACTGTGTCTACACATTGTACTGAAATTGGGAAGCCACCGGTGAATGCCAAGCCACTGTCATGAATCATCTGTGCCATAGCTGAAGGGTTTGCATCTATCATCCTTGCCCAAAAATCCCCAAAATCAAGGTGGTGAACTTCACTGTCCCTGATATCGGGAACAACAGACTCGAGTGGTGAAACTTGTTCCTGCCCCTGGAATTTAATCTTCATGTTGATAGTAACTCAGAGAGCAAAGCTGCAAGCTAGACTTGGGATGGAATCGCAAGGGAAATGGATACGCGCACAGAAATTTTGGTTGCAAGGGTTCGAGCAATAGATAGCATGAAAGCAGTGTGCAAAAACACATAGGGTTAGTTCATTATATAGCATAGAGAGAAATGCAATAAATGTTAAATACACATCTACCAAATTGAAAAGCAAGATATTCAGGTAGAGCGGGAAAAATTAGCACGAATGGCACTTGGTTCATTTGGGACACGAGGGATGCGAAAGCGCGAAGTACGCGGTTCGGCCGATTCGGGCGATGCGGGGAAAAGACGCACAAATGCTTTTGGGACATGCGGGACGAAAGTACGTGGAATACGTGAATTCGGCTGAATCAGACGAAAAGGGAATGCGGGAAAAGTAGGTCCGGGTGAACTTGGGACATTTGGGACAAAAAGTTCTGACGGGCCCGAAAAGAACAGACTTCGGGTAAACCGGCCGATCGGGGAATAGAGAGCCCAAATGAACCTGGGACACGCGGACAAAAATGTCCGACAAGCCCGAAAAAACACACAAAATGACCCAAAAAACGTAGATTTTCCCAATTTCTTGACTTTTCACATTATCAGGACAACAGAAAAGACACTTAACCTCAAAATTTTAATTTTCAACTTCTTAAAAGCAGGGGAGCAAGTTGAATGAGGAATAGTGTTATTTTAAAATTTTCATTTCATTCATGATTCAAGCAAAGCCACTTATTATATCTCATAATCAAACACCACAAATACTATATGCCCAAAGTATATAATAATGTAAATGCATTGTGATTTAATATCCAACCAACCGCGGTGTATGCTTTCTATAAAAGAGATCAACAACATTGTATGTGAAATATATTAAATACTCATTAAAACATGACTTTGTGATGTTTTCGCAATAAAAATGGAAATGGAATCAATATGATTACCTTTAGGCACATGTTTGGGGTGAGTGTTAACTCTTTTTTGAGATTCAGAACAATGTACTAAACATTTGAATATATTAATTATTATATGAACATCTATATCATGGGATATCCACCAATGGAAGCTTCTAACTTGATGGACCTGGATCATCTCTATCATTTGATTCACCAAATCTCTGAGAATGACTCTCTCTTTCTCAACAGTCAACTGCTGCAATAATGTCATTTGTTGTATTTGTGTTATTATTTTCAGCCCCTCTCCTTTCAATAATCGACTTCCATACTGCTAGAGCCCTGTCGTAGGGAAAGTTATCCACTTCGTACCATTATGTATAAATTCTCAAATGATTTTCCAAATTTTTGTCAAGCTTGTTTCACAATTTTGACTTTATAAAGGCCAAGGCACTGAAAATTATCTCATCTTCAACTGAACCCAAAATCATTGTTTGACATTGATCAACCAATAAGAAAAACTCAGACATGGTTTGTTGTAAAATAGTATTGACCCCAAATTTTTTCCATAGCCAGGTTATTGCTCCACAATCTAAGGGATTATACAAATATATTAATTGTTGAATCATTGTAGTGTCGAATTCATGAGATTGTGCGCTCAAACTTTTCTTTCTTAAAATACCTACAATATTCATTCCATTGATATCAACAGGCTTACAAAAATTTTGAATCATTGTATTCAACCTCTTAAAGTATTCTTCCTACATATGTCTTTCATTTTGGATAGGATTCCAAAAGGTCAGATTTACTATAGCCATTGCTTCAAGTAAAGTATCCCTTCTAAATCATTCCCTTATTTCTTCTAGTAGGGACATTGTAATTTATCTTAACCTCATCCTTGTTGATGATACAATGTTATTAAATAGTAGCCCTGTGACTTTTTCCTCCTCAACCTTACCGGTTACTACTTTAAACATGTACATCGGTATTTCATATCCATGTACAGAAGCACATAATTCTCCAAACAAGTTGACCTTTAGAAAGATACTGGCATTTCCAATCTTTATTAAATCATTCCAACCATCAAAATTTGGATCTTTAAAAGTAATTTCATTGCAATAAAAATATTCTATTGTCATACAAACTCGTTTCCTTAAACTAGAAAAATCGACAATATAGATAGTTCTTTCTTGTGCTTGTTTAATTACATGATGCATTTCTTCCAACATGGGAAGGAGACAAAAAAACATCAGCAATGACTCTATATCATTCAAATGATGTCTCAAATCCTGGGCCTTGTCCACTTCCATGTGATTCTACCACATCACTCTTAATAAGGATTGATATTCTTCGTACACCCTACAAACCGATTGGTACAATTAGATCCACCTCATGTCAACATATTTTAAAAATTTATTCCCATTTGATATTCCTTCTACAATTATTTGTAATTCCATGAACCTTTTAGGACTACGGTTGAAATAAGCATGCACCTCTCGAATAAGGTATTCAACTTTTGCTACAGGTTTAAATTTGCCAACTATTCTATAAGCTAGGTTCATTCTATGAGCCATACAATGGATGGCAATCATATAAGGGCAATGAGATATTTGGAGTCTTACACATAGGCCATTACGATGACCTTGCATTACAGATACCCCATCTACCCTAACACATACCAACTTTGATGTAATTGAAGCAGCATCCATGTCACCGATCTTATTCAAAGTTTTTATCACCAACTCACAAAGGTTTTTAGAATTGGATTTCTCTCTCATCTTGTAAATGCCGAGTAAGTGAGGGTGTCTCACAGAATTCTCGATAATATACACATGCATACAGACCCAAGCTTATCTATTGTTGTAACCTCATCAATAGACAAAGATATATATCGTGCAGACTTCAGTTTCTCTTTCAAGTCTTCTTTCTCAACCACAGCTAGGCATATTGCCCAATCCCAACCACTACTTTCTAACCAGTGAGAATGAGGAAAGTGTGGGACACCAAGGAAAGATAACATCTTTTTTTTAGGAAAATATATTATAGGACTAACTCTTTTCAAAATGTGAAAAACAATAGCTAGTTGAATTGTTTTACCCAAAAGATTGTTTTAAACGATCTTGTTGAATTGAAAGGTAATTGTCCCTCCATTTGCTACAACTATTCTTTCATTTCTCTTGTGCTCTTCAAATTATTTTTCATACCTAATATGCAAACAACCATCTGTATTTTTCCATCTGGCAACATTCTTCTCAAAGTCATCTACAATTATATTTTCATATATATTTCCTACATGTTTCTCAATAGTATCTAACTTAGGTTGCATTATCTTGTCCCTGGCCAATCTCCAGCTATAGATTGTACATTTGCATTCTTTGGAAGGTTCAACTTAATTCTCATTTTCAACAAGTTCAATAAATGGAAACTTAGAAACCCACTCTAACTTGAAACTCCTTCCCAAGTTCCATTTTCTTTCCTTTCTCTTTCTTCCAGAAATAGGTGTCTAATGAGTATTTGCCTTGGTGGAATGTATACTTCGTTGACTTGGGCACTGGCAGGTGATGCAGTGTAATTTTCATTCAATTGGACAGGTGGTATAGTGTCAAACTCAACATCATTCAATGGAATGTCTTCAAGGGGAGGCATTTCATTGTTGTTGTCATTGACAGCATCAGGAAAATAAAAAATGAACACATTCTCATTCTGAGTTTCATTTTGAATGTAATCATTATCCCTTGATTGTGATGGTCCTGTTGGAGAAGGATGGGTTTCCTTAGATGGTTTCTCAAAATAAGATGTTATTTTTTGAAGGCCAGTTCCACTACCAAGAGGGGTTGGAATAGTATTTTTTCCTGAGGTCGAGCTTCCCTTTTTAGGTGCCATTTTTCTGAATCAGTGAATCCTGTAGAATTGAAAGAAAAAAATATACAACATGTTAGACTAAATGATATTGATATGTGCATAGACATCTCAACATGAGAAATATGTATAAAGAAAAATTATGTTGTGTCAATTAACATGTACTGCTTTTTTCAAGAGTGTTACATTAGTATAATAACAATTAGAGCATACATCAAGAAAACGGAAGATGTATAAGAGGTTTGAGAAGAAAACAAGCAATTTAAAATTTTAAAATATTTGTTGAGAAGCCAAAGACACTCTAATGATAAGACACTCTAATGACAATAAGTCTCTGTTGTAGCTAATCAAACATGAAATAGGTGATCTCAGGGTCTGTGTTTAGTTTAAAATCAAAGTATAGTATGTATCTTCTCGTGAAGGACTATGAGTTCATTGATTCATCCAAGGTATGATCTATATGTAGTTGATTAATGAAGGAGTCTCAATGGCCGAGCTCTGTCATAATGCATAGATGTTTGTCCTATTGTATAGAGGTTCTAAATGTTGTCATCAAGCCAAATAAGGTGTGCATCTGCTCATGAAGAAATTATTGATTCATCAAAGGTATGAGTTTTGTCATAATCCAATTACCAAGAGTGTTCATCATTTCAAAGGAGCTAAGACAGAATATATGGTCTTCCATCTATGACTCGTTGTGGTATGAGACTGTGAATTCAAGGTTGAGAATATATGTAGGGTTCTTTGGCTTGACAATGAAATGTCAATGTGTCAAAGCCAGCTAAAGTATCATTATTCTTGAGAGAAGCTTGAATGCTTTGATATGATGTTTCACATATGATACAATCATGATAAGGGTATTCTTTATATACTCTCGTGTTCCTACTTGGAAAATGAGTTCAAGAAACTTGAAGGATGCATGAATTAAAAATATCCTCAGATGTTGATGTTTTTCCTTTATATTAAATATTATAGACATGTTGTTGAAATTTAAAATTTACTCTTCAAAAAAAATGTTGAAATTTAAAATTACACTTCAATATTAAAAGACATTAAAATATTATAAATTTTCACTATAAGGGCTAACTAAAAAAATCAATTGTCATGTAAATTGTATGTTGGCTACTAATTTACTTTTGATATTTTGTTAAATTTATTTTAATAAATAATAATTATAGAAACAAAATGCATGCTTGCTAGCTTTCTATTTTCTATATTAAAAAAATTGCATTTCATTCACACAAATTATGCAAAAAAACACTACAAAAAAGGATAGATCTCTATAAAATAAGAAATTACCTTACTCTTTCTATTTTCAAAAGAGTGATATTCTCTTTTAGCTTTTGCTTGCTTGTAAATCATGTTTGGAATTTGGTAGTTCATTCTCAATACCCTTATTTATTTTATAAACCAGTCATTTAAATATTACTTGTTTTTTTATAAATGTTTGATTACCAAATGCACAACCTTCTGCATGAGTGAAAATTTGTACAAGAAACAAATGAATTCAAGTCCTAGAGAGTTTTGTTGCTCAAAATATTATTAATGTAAATGTATTGTATAAGACATTGTTTGATAAAAATATTATATATGCCACGTGTCGCCATTTCATCAATCTCCCAAGGAAATGCCCTTGGCAAACATGAAACTTACGGAATGTACCACATTTTATATATCCTTCGGGTCTGTTGTGGGACGAGGCAGTGTCAGCGGATAGTGAAAAATGGTCATGGTATTGGTCTATACACACACACACACATTGCAAAAGAGAGAACATTAACAAAAAGATTCAAAGAAGATACACTGATAAAGCAAGGAATATACAGAGCAACAACTCATGGAGATGTACTACAGAAGAGAGAACATTAACAAAAACATTCAAAGAAGACACACTGATAAAGCAAGGAATATACAGAGCAGTAACTCTTGGAGATGTATGAAGTGATTTTAAATTTTATATATATATAACGTATAATCTAGATGTATCTAAGATATGAATAATAGTTATGATTCTCTGCAAGTGGAGAACTATTCTAGATGACATGGAAAAGTCATAGTGGTTATGAGGATGAGGATATTCAGGGTTTGTAATAACTTACAAAGGTAGAATCATAGATAAAGCAATGCGACATGACAGAAAATAGGTCTCAAATAGACTAAGGACTCGCTTACAGTAAGTTCTTCTAAAATGTAAATTGCAACGCACTAGCCAGGCACTGGAAAGACCTAGATTTATTTGAAATTTTGTAAGCAATTTGTAATATTTCGATTAGCTAAATCCATTTCTACTACTTCAAAAATAAGCAAATTGGAAAATCGCAGGAGAACATCACTTCTGTGTATATATCGGGAAAATTTCATGAATGTTTTCTTGGCCAAATAAGGTTTCGTAGAGTTCTTGGTGAAACATTAATGTTTTCAAATCCCAACATGTCGATTTCTTGGAAAAACATTAAGGTTTTCAAATCCTGGTGTGTTGATTTCTTGGCGAAACATTAATTTTTTCAAATCCTTATGCCTCGATTTCTTGGCGAAACATTAATGTTTTCAAATCCTTGTGCATCATTTTCTTGGTGATACATTAATGTTTTCAAATCCCGGTGCGGCGATCACGCGGAAATTTAATATAAAAATATACATTGGGATTGGAAATTCCTTGGTGATTCAGATGGGACAGATTATTGTTTATGGGATTTTTGGGTGAAACTTGGGAACTGCCGTTATTGTAGTATTCCAAAATCAAATTCCTGGAATTCTACTATTCACCAGACTACTAATATTCACCACTAAAACTTTCCCTGATGTGTTACCAAGTCAAGGTGTATGGTTAATAACAAATGAATCAAAACCTTTGAGATTCTCCCTGATATCAAAAATTATATTACCTAAAGCCCAATAATGAGAGTGATCTTTTTTTATGGCATTGACAATGAGTAAAGAATTCCCCTCAATTAAAATGTATTTGATACCTCTTTCCTTAGCTAAGCTAACTCCCCATAGAAAATCACGGGCCTCCGCCACATTGTTACTTTGAATTCCCAAAGGGCCAGCATAGGCTAGGATCCAATCACCTTCATGATCTCTGATGATACCGCTCCCCCCCGCCAACCTAGGGTTACCTTTCGACGTACTGTCAAAGTTAAGTTTGACCCTATTCTTATCTGGTTTGGACCACTTGATGGTCCTTCTAGGAAGTATAGCCTGGGGAGGGCTATAGGCGAATAATTTAAGAACTTCCTCTTCCCCTCTAGGGCATGCCTTTTTTATCTTACCTTTGAAAAGTTTAGAATTTTATTTGATAGAGGAGATCAATCTAGCACTGACCTTTCTAAAGTTTGTTTTCTGGTTTATGAAGATGAGAGCATTCCTTTCCTTCCACAGGCTCCAGAAAAAATGAGGAAGGGACATCTTCCAACCAGCCACAAGAAAAGGAAACCTGAAAGGGCACTCCCATTGCAACAAAAAATCATCAATGGATTTAGGTTGGAACCACTACACTTGAAACAAATCCATCACCTTAGTTATGACCACTTGAGAGAAGTGGCAAGAGATTAAAAGATGGTTGACACTTTCCTCTTCCCTGTTAAAGAGAACACACCTATTAGGAATAACCATGTCATGTTTCCTCAGGTTATCAACAGTGAGGATTTTATTTTGCACAGCCAGCTAGTAGAAGATATTTACTTTGTGTAATAGGTCTTTCACCCAGAGTCTGCCCCAATACTCATTTTGAAAAGAATCTTTGAAATTAAGGGTATAGGCATATTTAACCATATATTCTCCAGATTCCTCTTCTTTCCATATGATAATGTCCTCGTATTGTTGAAATCTATGGATATAGAAGTTCCATAATTTGAGGTTAAGATCAATAAAGGGATACCTGTCCCCATTGAAATTTGGGGGAGGGACCAACTTCTCCCAGTTGATTTCCTCATTAGAAAAAACCCAATAGTCCTTAACCCACACTTTACCCATGTTTTCAAAAAATTGTGACATGGTTCTCCAAGGCTCCTCCTCAACAAGCGGTTTCTCATGCAGCCAATAATCCTGCTAGAAATGGATCCTATTACCTTTGCCAATATTCCATTTTATACATTTTCTCATAATCTCCTTGGAAGCAAGAAAATATTTCCAAAAGAAAGATCCACATGGAATATTATATTGTAGAAAAAAGGTCTCTATTATGCCAACATTCCTTAAGTGTTTCCCTTTGATGAGATCAGTCCATAGACCTTCCTCTTTTATCACTCTCCAGCCTGCTTTGGCCACTAAAGCTTCATTCATGTGTCTCGTAATCTTCAGGCCCAGGCCGCCACATTCTTTGGGTCTAGTAACTTTATCCCAGGCCACAAGAGGGAATTTGAACTTCTCCTCCGCCCCCGCCCAAAGAAACCTTTTATGTATCTTTTCCAATGAGTCCAAGATCTTAGCTGACAATTTGAAAAGAGACATAGCATAAATGGGAATGCCTTGATGTGAGCTTTGGATCAGTTTTATTTTGTCATCCTGAGTGAGGAGGGTTCCCTTCCATGTGGCAAATTTTCTATTGACTCTCTCCAGCAGATTATTCCAAATGGAAGGATTGGGTTTCTTATGAATAAGAGGTGTACCCAGGTAGATATTTGGGAAAGTCTTAATCCTGCACCTAAGGATTCGAGCCAATCTGACTTGAAACTGCTCACCCACATTAATGAAGAAAATTGCACTTTTACAGAAATTAACAAGTTATCCTAAGACATTCTCATATTCATTCAGAAATTCCTTGAATTTAGAGGCTTCCTGAAAAGAATATTTTCCCATTAGAAAATTATCATCCACAAATTGATTAGACATATGGATGGGAGGTCATTAGAAAGTTTGATTCCATGGAGAAGATTAATGGAAACAGCCTGGTTGCACAGTCTACTTAAAGATTCAGCCACTATAATATAAAGAAATGGAGATAAGGGATCTCCTTGTCTTAGTCCCCTCCTAGCCTGAAAAAACCCTTCAGGTTTGCCATTAACAACAATAGAGAAACTAACAGTGGATATGCAAACCCTAATCATGTTAATAAAGAAATCATCAAAACCAATCTTGGCCATAATGGCTCGAAGAAAAGACCATGAGACCCTATCATAGGCTTTATGCATATCTAACTTAACAAACATGGTTGATCTTCTCGAATTTTCAATAGAGTGAATGGCCTCTTGGATAGAAGCAATGTTGTCAAGAATTTGTCTACCTGGGACAAAAGCTCCTTGATTGGGCGAGATGAAGTTGGCAAGCACCTTTCTGATCCTAAAAGAGAAAAAATTGTTATCAATTTGTAGATTGTATTACAAAGGCTAATGGGTCTAAAGTCTTTAACATCCTTAGCCCCTATCATTTTGGGAATGAGGAAAATAGAAGTGTTGTTGGTTTGTTTAAGGAGCTACCCATTTCTGAAGAAATATTGAACTATCTCAATCACCTCTTTCTTAATCACCTCCCACAAATGTTGGAAAAAAAAATGTTGGGAAACTATTAGGACCTAGAGATTTATCAAAGACTTCAAATCTGATCTCTTCCTTCCCTAGAATAAGAAAAAGCTCTTTATTTTCCTACTGGGATATAACATTCTGAAAGATCCATATCACCTTATCCCAAGTAATCCTATCTGGTTCCTGCCCTGAGAGAAAAATATCTTTGAAGTAATTAATAATAGTACCATTGATTTCTTTTTCATCAGCAGTTAGTTCTCCATCAGTTCTTCTGATTTCCTTGATCTTGAGCTGGTTGGTTCTGTGAGTAGCAGATAAATGAAAGAACTTGGTATTTCTATCGCCCTCTTTTAACCATTTTACTCTAGATTTTTTCTTCCAATACCCTTCTTCTTTAGCTAAGATATCATGATATTCTATGAGCAGACTATGTTCTTGGCTTTTAAGGGCAGGATTGAGGCCATCCTCCTCCATCAATTCTTCTATAGTTTACAGATCCTCCTCAATTTTGCTTTTAGCCTAAAAAATATTCCTAAAGGTCTCTTTATTCCAAATTTTAAGATTATTTTTTATATGCTTCAGATTGAAACTTAATATGAACATCGGCACCCCATGAACTAGCACTTCCCACCATTATTGAATCCTATTATGAATGTCTGGGTGTTAGAGCCGCATCTTTTCAAATTTGAAGGGCCTAGCTTATTTAGGGATAACCATACCCAAGTTAAGGAGAATCATATTATGGTCCGACCCAATTCTGGGAAGAGAAGATAAAGCATAACGTTGGTTAATCATGCATAAATGGCTCACTACAAGCTTGTCCAATCTGATTTGGATAAGATCCTTCCCAGTTCTTCTATTGGCTCATGTAAATTTAGATCCTCCCAACTCCAAATCAAAAAAATCATTCTTCATCAGAAAATTAGCCAGATCATCCATACTATTATTATAGGAAATGGTTCCCCTTTTTTTGTCAGCAGGGGAAAGAGGGGTGTTGAAATCACCCGCAATAATCATAGTCTTTAAACAATTGCCTAAAACCTGTAAGCTCCCCCCATAATTTCCTTCTTCCAACAATTGAGTTTGGAGCATAAATAGTGGAGAGAATCTAGGTCTTTTTAGAGTCAATTTCAGTGAAACAAATGGGCACATGATCGGACGAGGCAATAAGCAATTCACCTTTCACCACTAGTGGATTCTAGAGAGTAACAATACCACCTGAGGCCCCTTCTGAATTGACTCCTACCCATTGACCATCCTTCCAAATAGTCCTACAAACTTCTTTGAATCTATCAATACTCATTTTAGTTTCTTGTGCCATCAAAATATCATGTTTATATTTGTTCCTAAAATCCTTCACAATTCTATGTTTGTTGGGGTTGTTCAATCCCCATATGTTCCATGATAGCAAAATCATTTATTTTTATTTGCATGTGAGAACTTCAGAGGTCTTTGTAACCCTTTGTCTATTTCTTTCTTCATTGAGGATTCCCTCTTCTCCTTATTAGTTTTCCTTCCTTTGGAAGTAGAGTCTTTCCCAACATCCTCTCTATAGCTACTCCTTGAATTAGGCTTGGTCATAGTGACCAGAGTTGTTGGAGGAGACACTACATCTAAAGAGTCCTGAACTATTCCTCCCATCAATTATTCAAAAGCATTTGAAGTTGTGATAATATCATCATGCCTTTGTCCAAATGAGCTTTTCCCTATTAATGAAACCTCCTCCAATGATGGTCTCAAAGCCACTTTCAAAGCATAATTTCCTTCATATTCAGAGATATACTTTGTTTCAAACTTTTTTGGGTCTGGGAATGAGAGAACCTCATCTTCCTCCTTATTAGTCTTTGATTTTTATTTTTCTTCCTTGTTGTTTGGACCTTCCTCATTAGATCCCTTTACCTGTGTTGCTAGAATTGTAGTCTCCTTTAGTGCTTCTTGCTCTACCTCCTTGTTAGAGCTAATAATTTTTTCATTTTTCCCAACCTGCCTCCATTCTAGATTTTCTTTGTTATTAACCGCAAGGGGTGGCTTTGGGTCGGTTTCTTGCTTTTTTGTTTAATGGACATCCTCTGTGATCATGCCCAATAGTTTTTCATTTGATACATGCAAAAGGAGATGGCTCATACTCAAATCTTTGCACCCAGTCCCCAAATTTTGACAACATCTTGATATTACCTTCCAAAGAGGCCTCTTGTTTCATATCGACACAAAATCTCGTATGAGTTAACCTGGACCTAGATTTGGTGACCGGATCTATGGCTATCAGTGAACCCAGACTTTTGGCTATACCTATAAGAACCTCTGGTTCCCAAAATTCAAGAGGCAAACCCAGTAGGTTCACCCAAATAGGATATTCAATAACAATTTTTTCAAATGGGTTGAAAGTCGGTTCCCATTTTTGGACAACTACATGGGACTTTCCAATGAACCATGGACCTTCAGACAAAATTTGGGTAACATATTCTTTGTTAGGTAAAGAAATTAAGAAAAAACCATTCGCATAAGCAGTTACCTCAATGGATCCGTTGGGTGCCCATCTTCTCTTGGCCTAACCTCAAAACAAATCAATGTTGGGGCGAGAACCCAAACATTTTGCAAACAAAGTTCCTTCCATATTTGCCTTAGCTCTTTCCAAGAGAGATTCCGGTATTTTAAAAGAAAGGTAGCCCTTCTCTTTAGAAGGCTCAAGTCCTTCCAAAGCATTTATGTCCAATTTTTTCCCGACCAGCGTTTCTGCCCATGTGGTCTCCACCATCAACTCCGCGTTTTCGTCCTTACCTAGCAAAGGCACATGATCCTACGTCGATCTGTGGGCTTCCTCAGGGTCCCCAGATTTCGCAGAGATTTCCCATCCATCTCCATCATTCAAACTAGTCTTTCCCACTCCTTCGCTGTTCAAAATTTTCGCTCTCGCTCCCGCTCCCGTCTGTTCAAATCCTAGTCTAAAAAAACCTTTGTTTATATAAAAAACAATAGACGTTGAATATAAATTAATATTTGATAATATTTTTAAATAAGGGTTGGTATGATGCTACACTTTCTTTTAGAACTAGATTTATCAGGGAGCTACATTATGTGTGATTAGAACTCGTGACCCATTATTCTAATTTTAATTTAATATTTTAAAATTAATACAACTACTTTGTGTGTTTATGGTAAGTTTGAAGCATAAAATTTGAACGTGGTAAAGCATATGAATATTAACATTTTAATAGTAGAGTTCAAATAGTTTTAATATGATGATCTGGTATTGTAGACAATTCATGGAACAGTGGGGGCCACATTTTCTCCCAATAGTTTAAAGAGCAAGGCAACATCTCATTCCACCTAATTCCTTTGTCGACAATATTCTTATTTAAGAAGACATTTTCCCTGATAAAGGCCAATCGTAAGATAGTTTTATCTTTTGTTAGGTAAATAACAATACAAAATGAAAGATCATTATATTCTACTTGTTCGGAATTTGGTTGATCAATGTATGATAAATTAAATAGAGAAAGAAAATTCAAATAGTGATGGCACACACAAAATATTGACAATATTTATCATAAAAATTCCAATCAAAACCTTACTCGTTATATTAACTTAAATCAACTTACAAATACAATATAAAGCCATCAAGATTTTGAATCAAGACTTACCACCGTGATCTAGTATGTAGTCTTCTAGCACAAATTTGTACCAACTCTTAACATGTCAACGTGTTCTTCATCGAACAATAACCTTGACAACACCCACCTCCTCCTTTCCAGATCTACATTGATCATATGATTCTACCAACTTGTCTCTTCTGAGTTCCAACTAATTGTCATTGTTACACCTCTCATAATGAGAACATGCACTTTTATAACCAAAGCATATCATAAAATTAATCTTGTTTGCACTATAAGAAAAAACCTAAAATAAATCTTTCGATACAAGCCATTGCTTTTTTTACAAGACTCAAATTGACCAACTAAAATGTGTTCTACAGCTAAAATTAGTGATGCATGAAAAATATGAGACATATGCCAGCACTACCTCAGTGAAATAGCAATGGATTGTTCTTTTGTTATATTATTATTAGTTAAGTCACAAGGTTCGAATTTGAGTTCATGTTCAATAAAGATAAAGTTATATTCAAGTTCGTCAATTAATTAAGTTCAAAAAATAAAAAATTATTTTTAAAATATCATTTAAATGTTCTTAAAAAAATCATAATTTTTTATTTGTTTTCACTTTGTGTATATATATTATATATAAAATAGTACAAAATCATGACTAACTATTTTGAGAAAATGTTTGAAGAAATTAAAGTTTAGCAAAGTTCAAAAATAATCTATAAAAATCGATGCACTTTTATGACAAATTATATGGTGGAATTAAGTGTTAATATCAATTTTAGATTAACTTGGAACTATAACATATGTTTTCTCAACAATATATCTAAGAATGGCGTTATTTTTGTTTATCCATTGACAAAGGTTATGTATATTTCATGATTCGTGATGATCCATCCATTTATTGACCTCTAATAATAATCGTTGTTTCAAAAGGAAATCATAGACAATCTATTATATGGTGGAATTAAGTGTTAATGTCAATTTTAGATTAACTTGGAACGATAACATATGTTTTCTCAACAATATATCTAAGAATGACGTTATTTTTGTATATCCATTGACAGAGGTTATGTATATTACATGATTCGTGATGATCAATCCATTTATTGACCTCTAATAATAATTGTTGTTTAAAAAGGAAATCATAAACAATCTATTGTATAAAAGAACACTTATTGCAAAATTATATAACATCTGTTAGATGCAATAATTTCATGTTTAAAACCAATTCTATGTTACTATTACTCCTTAAAAACATTAATATTTGATATTATTTTCTTTGAAAATGTTATTGTGGAATATTCTACTTATCTATCAAAACTTAATAATGTAAATACAAATAAACTAATAAATAGTATTTAATTAATCCCACAACTAACATATCTATTTTTGTTATTATATATTAAATCTATCACATCAACCAACATCTTCATTACATTTTGAATCCACGTATCAACCAACCTCTTTATTTTTGCTATAGATATTTCATTTATTATATCAAAACTTAATAATTTAAAACACAACAAATTAATACAATTATAATTAACAAGCCACATACAAATAATTAATAAACAGACAAATACACTTGTACCATAGCAATCAACTAATCATATACCAATACACTTATACCGTAGCAATTAACTAGTCGAGTACCAATGTTAAATGTCTATAGAATAAATAAAATATTTAAGCACATTTATTTTCGAAAGATACAACCATAGAATGTTTTTCTCAAGGAAAAATACCTTAGATTGACAAAAAAAAAAAAAAAAAAAAAAAGATTTCATATATTTACATTTGCTAAGTTCAACATTCCACAATCATAAATTTAAAAAATAATAAAATTAATTTATATCGGTAAATCTTACCCATGAACTCTAATTACACCCTACTTTGCACCTTAAATCAATTGTTATTATAACATTAATACTTTATATTATAAAAAAACATTTTTAGCCCCCAAACTCTTCTAATGTTTATTTTACAACCTACTTTGTAGCTTAAAACAATTGTTAGTGTAACATTAATATTTCATATTATACGAATTTATTTAATAGAAATACCCCGCATTTTTATTAAAAAATCATTTTCTTTAGAACGTAAATCACACTTTTATGGCAATCACTTGTATAACATCTATTGAATACAGCTAAACATATTTAATTTCAATTACAATATCTTCAACAGGAATAAGCCACTACGTAATACATGATGACATAAGTAAACACCATTTTAAACAGAGTAGAGCATTCCTTTCATTGCTTTTCTAAAGAGTTACATATTACAATCATATGGACTAGCAAAAATTCTCGGACCAACCATACAACCTAAGTTTTTCCAGTTGCCTATTTACTACATAATGTAACTTTTCTTTCAATTCCCTTTCAAGGCGTCTAAAATTATAATTTGATTATAGCAGAACTCTCGATGGTTCCAAGCAGTTTATCTTCTCTTTTTTAAGTACTCTATACCATTTTATCCCTTCTTACACTGAGTATTTATGTTTAAGCTTCATAGGATCCTCATCTAGATATATCTCTTATGCTTGCTCTTTTTCATTTTTAAATTTAACAGCCCCGGGAAAGCATTTTGGACACAACCAACCATTCCCACCTCTCACCAAATTCTTTGGAATCCAATTCTTATACACTCTAACCATGGGATAGATGAGGTTGGTAGCTTTTGTAGAGTCTGTTGCCTGCTGGCTTCCACTCGAGCTACTTGACATCCTCTTAATGTATCATCCATATGGATCCATGCAACTTGGATGCAATATTCTACTAACTTGAAGGATTAATCCAAATCGGAAGAACTAATGAAGAGTGAAGATGAACACAACAAGGCTAATGAAGAATGGAGACAAATAAACTACCATAATCAGGAGAATTTTTGTGTCTGCCTTCATTAGATAGCAAGTCTGTACAATTCTGTGAATGGCAGAGAAGAAACCGATGCAAAAATCATCCCAAATGAACATCCATGGAAGCAACTCGGGAATTTATCAAATAGATGGTCAGTAATTAGAGGTGAACTGCTAGATCTTCTCTATACAGATCTAAATTGTTGTATAATAAGACCTTAATTGATACTTGCTTAGGTTTTTGTGATATGCAGAACAAAAATGCTGCTTAGTTACATAACTAGCTTTGGTAAAATACCTTCGAAAAGGAAAACCATTATTTATTGTAGAAGAAAAGTTTGTAGTTATGTCCTTTAGAAATATATGACATTATATATCAGCGACAATATTAGAGCATGCACCTTTTGCAGCATTTTACAATTGATAACAAATATTAGCATATCATGCATACTTCGATATGCATTGGACATCAACTGGTAATTATCCACAGACGGATTTCAAAACATCAAATCATGAAAACTCTACACTCCGCTCTCATCTACCATGAGAATCATTCAAAATATCATAATTATATAGATAATAACAAAATTGTACAATGCTTGTGCCATTAGAACTTACAGCTGCACAGATGGTATAGGTACACTGAAACCATAGCTTCCAATGAGTCCATTTAGTATATTTTTACTTGCAGTATATGAATTCAAGCAGAAGTGCATAAAGAACGACACCACCATAGCTCTACTATACAGAAATATGCTTGCAAAACATTCCATTTTGATCCCAATCATCATTTCATCCTACTGCAGGAGGTAACAGTGAGGAACAGTCAAAAGCCTTGTAGCTGCTCTCGATGATCAGTCAAAGGAACATAACGAACGGACGATTCAGTACGAACTTTCAGAGACCCATCAAGCTGCTTGTCAATGACTTGTAAGTCTTGAAGGAAGCTACCAACAGGAATAACCATACGCCCACCTGGTTTTAACTGTTCAATAAGTGGTTGAGGAACTTCTGGGGCAGCAGCACCAACATGAATGGCATTGTAAGGGGCCAAATCTGGCCAGCCTTGACGACCATCTGCTATAGCAAGAATCAATTCCACTTGATTAAGAGAAATAAAGTCAATATGCTCCTGTATAAGACAATGTGCCAAAAAAATTACTCAGCGAGATGTGGAAAATAACAGTGGGTTTTCATCATCACAAAAAACCATGGAAACCAGTCAATGGTGCCATACCTCCAACATTCAAAGACAAGATTCCATCTGCCAATAGAGAAGCTGCTTCACTTTTCCTAACATTCTCTACAGACATTTTTACCAACTCAGGGATGTGTTCTACACCAACAGCACAGCCCTCTGGACCAACCATTAATGCAAAACATGCAGTCAAGTAACCAGTTCCTGTATGTTTGATACAAGTTAGAAGGTCAATATATGATTGAATAATTCAAAACCAACTTCTCCTGTAAACATTTACATTGAAAAGAACCAACCCACGTTTGTAATTCATATATGCACTATTCTTGATGGTTGACAAGAGATACCTAGTGAAAAAGAGCACACAATTACATTTATCTACTTTTTGGGGGAGGAGCAGACGGAAAGGAGGGCAAGGGTTGGCATGGTGGAGTGAGGGTAGAGGGGAGTGAGGGTAGGGAGGAGAATCGGTCTCTACTGGTGAGCCTTACTTTCATTACCATCCTGCAACCAAGGGGTTATCTATTATGTTGATATGCGAGTGTTGGGGCGGTCAAGTGTAGGTAGAGAGGAGAAAGGGTAGGGAGGAGAATTGGCCTCCACTGGCGAGCTTTACTTTGGCTAACATCTGCAACAATATTATGTCAATGACTCGATATAACTCAGGAATTGCACTTGACCCGCAAAATTCTTGAGGTGTGTGACACCTAGACTTGAAGGAACGATGTTACTCAAATGACCATTTTAGTTTACATGTCTGGATTTGACACGGGAGCATTGCTACAACGGCCTGATTTACTGCTTTAAGCACACCCAATTAACCCATTGACCTTAAAGTTTTAAACAGTAGTGCAATTTAGAGTTTTAAAGAATAAAACAAAATTTCAATCATGATTACGTGCCATATTGCACTGGCTGAAATAAATGGACTTTCTAAAAAAAAATCTACAACTTAAGAATGATGTTCTCAACATGAACACAAAAAAACAAAAAATTGTAAAAAAATTATTATGCTTGCATTTTTAAAAAAGGCACAAAAAGAAAAGACAAAAAATGCCTTTCTTGGTGTTGATATGTGTCTTAGTGTATTGATCGTCTTATTGCTTGCACCATTTGTTTCATTTCAAACAAAAATAAAATTGCAATGGATATTTGCAGCAATCATGAGAGTCTTTCAAGTGTAACTCAAACTCCCAACGTGGCACAAATGCTCTCACAAGAGTTATATAATTAATGCCAACGACAAAATGAGATTCAACTCAAGCTCATGCAGCAGGTGAGAAGCATGTTCCAACAACTCCCGAATCCTAATTAACAGCCTACCTTCAGCTTCATTCCCCAAGACACAATTTGTGGGGATAAGTTTGGTGCTTTGGATTTGCAATCTAAGGGCATACTTCAAGACATAGACAACCATTAGCCACAATGAAATGTCATCACTGAAGTTCATATGGATAATCAAGCACTCACATGGTGGCAGCCTCATGTCCAAATTCTTGCCGCAATACAACATGCTGATGACCTAATTTTAATGGCAAAAACAATCCAAGACTTTAGAAAAGCACCTCGGAACTCTTTTGTAAAGAGGTGGGGATGTAGGTTAATATCAGCAAAACCAAAATAATGATCTTCTCCCTAAAAAGAATAAAGAAGCATTTCAACTTCAAATTCAAAGGTGAGTCATTTGAAGTGGTATTGGAATACAAGTATCTTGGTATAGAATTTCACAACAAACTTAGCTGGGATGCATGTAGAATGAAAAGAATACAAAATGGATGGAGAGCTCTTTAGACACTATTAAAAGATGCAGGAATGCAGAATTATGGGATTGGAAGACCAACATGGTTCTATTTGGATTCCTTGTAACCCCAGTGGTATTATATGGGTGTGAACTATGTGTTAGTGGCACTGCAGATCTGAAATGGAGGCAAATGGAAAGGATTCATAAGAGCCTAATAACAAACTGCTTCAAAATCAAGGCTTCTATTCCATAAAAAATATTCCTTGCAGAAAAATTCACTTTCCCTTTAGGCTAACATGATACTTCGAGGAAAAAAACATGGAGCGCAACAAATGGGCCTAGGGCTGCAATGGAAGATCAGCTACATAGGTGAGAGAGCACATGGATGAGTAGGTGGGATATTAGTTTAAACGAATGCCCAAACCTTAAAAAATAAATTAAAAACTATGTGAATACAGGGATTAGAATTGGCACGTGGAGAAAGAAAGCAAGTACGAAACGAAAACACTATTTGATAGAGTTCAACTGGACTTATGAGAATTGCAAAAAGGCATACATAGTGACTGAAATCAATAGGAGGGAGAAGCTTCTCATAGCTCATTTAAGGACTAGTTGCCACCGGTTTAGATGCGAGACGGGTAGATGGGCGGCCCTTAGGAAGAATGGGAGGAATGCATATGTGTTTTTTGCACCACAGGAGCAATTGAAATGGAGAAGCATTTCATCCTTGAATGCCCAGCCTGCAAGGACACTTGAGTCAAGTATAGAGAATCACTAAAAGTTTTGAATCCACAGTGGAGCTAGTTGAAGAGGAGATAAAAATGCTAGGGGAGCTGATAACTCAAATCAGCAATAGAAGGAACAACTTTCTTAAAGAAACAACTCAGACTATGATATCATCATATTTGGGTGGTTGAATCATTTGCATCAATCTGCAGTCCCGAAGACTGCTAGGTCTTGTGGACATAATTAAAACCATTTCATTTCATCCAACCACCAATCATTGCCACTTGGGTGGTTTTCCAAGAGAGTGTCCAAAAGAGATTTTGAAATGTCTCCATCTCCACTAGGTTTCTAGACATTCAATCCGATAAACTCTAGATCAATTCAATCAACTCTCCGTCAAATTGAAGGCACAAGATACCAATGAGGTCCTTTTAATCAAGCTTGTCTAGAGTTTGTTTTCTCATCTTCATAAGGAGATAGAGCTCTTTTGATCTGACCACATCTAGGCTGGACTCAATCCCTTGTAAATTCCACGGATAATTCAAAATACACCATTGGCACTTCACAATTTATTACACTTTTCCTATCAATTGCAAATGACACTCTGATTTTGCAATTCATTGCAAACACAATCACAAAGTACAACAACAACACAGGTCCCACATACACTACAAGACAAAACTAGGACATTGAATGGACACACAACGTAGGCATCCCTCCAACAAGCATCTTTGACACATGGAACCCATTCAAGACCTCACAATCTAGATCAAGAATCGGTTTCAGAAACAAAATCCTTTGGAACTCAATTGAACTATAACTGATCTAGAAGCCTTTAATTGTAATGAACTTGTTTCTCATTGAGTTGACATTATCGACATTGTTTTAGCAATCACCTTCTAGGGCATTCCTCCATCCCAACTGTCATACAGTTGGTTGGCAATCTTATACTCGCATCCTCACACCATAGTTCATCTTCAAACTAGGACCACAGAGATACACAATATCGAGTCTCATTTCCAACATTGTAATTGCATGTTTTACACCACATTCAAGGGCAATAAATGGTGATTCCATTTTTGTTCACAATTCCATTGCACATTCAGCTATAACTTGTAGATTAATTATGTAGATCGTCTACAAGATAGTTTATAAGTTGTCCCCCATGCCACTATTAGGCTCAAAACAGATCATCTTCACCACAAGTTCCATGGAGCATGCAATGCAGCTTGCTTTGAAGGTGGAGGCCAAGCAACAAAAGCGACCTTCGAATTCCGGCCAATTTCTGCATCCCAAAAGAGCGCATCTTCTAACCCTGTAAACTCATTATCAAAGAATGAGAATACCTCGCAAAGAGGCTCCACTAAGGATATGGCTCCTTCATTTAGCAATAGGAAGCAGTTTTGAACTTATCACAAGCACACTAGACATTCTACTAAGAATTGGTGTGTCCTTTGATCCAAGAAGGCGAAGACCCTTCTATCTGAGCACAAGCCACACCATGGGGATTCAGAGATTTGTGTATCCAATCCCCACGCTTCAAATCCTCAACTCATTCTCCAGGCAAGTCACTATTCTACCAAAAAAAGGTAGGCTCTTTTCCCTCGTAACAATAAATTCAAAGACAAACTAGTGAAGTTTATCCTTGATAATGGAGACAAGAACCGCCCAGTCTCTCAAAAGTTGAACGGCCTTATGTGACAGCTACAATACATCCACACCCATAACAGTTAGGATGGTTATGTCTTACAATCCATGCTTGTCTTACACATGTTCGGCCACATTTTCCATCGAGCCGTTCCAAAACATAGTTGATTTTGACGTCACTCCACATAGTTGTTACAGCCTGATTCTTGGAGCACCTTGTTGCAGTCCTTAATGGATTCCACAAAACCTACATACTACAAAAGAGCAATAAAGTGTATAAATTCACTTCTTATATTAGTCTTCTTCTCTCTGGTGGGCCAAAAGAACTTCCTCTTTTAAGGCCCATTCAGCATTCAGCATTCCGTTGAGATTGTGTTATATTCTCGATTTCCCAATCAACCACCTTACTGCACTACACCCATTGAGAATGTTGGGATAGAGCACCAATTCACACAATTGCTTAAAGAAGTAAAGTTCCATCCCGACACACCTCTAGTAACACCGTATGGGAAGAATGAGTGCTAATTAGTCAAGATATATCGAGCTCTTAATAATATCACTGTTAAAAATTGCTATCTTTCCCCATATCAATGATCTTCTAGAACAGCTTCAAAGTGCCACGTATTTCACTAATCTCGACTTGACTTCTAGGTATGAACAAGTTCGTATGGAATCTTGTGATGTTTGGAAGACAACTTTCATTACCAAGTTTGGGCTTTCAGTTGTTGGTCATGCCTTTTGGCCTCAATAATGCCCCTGCCACATTCATAAGCATAGCCAATGATGTTTTCAGGTCCCATCTTGGGAAAATTGATGCCATCCATCTTGATGACATTTTGGTCTGTAGTAAAACCTAGGACGGCACCTTAGGCCATGTGCAAACTGTTATGGATTTTCATCAACATCAAATCCAAGCCAAGATGATGTAATTTGAACAAACCTCTATCAAGTACTTGGGTTTTCTTATTGATAAGCATGTGAATACACACAACTCTTGATAAAGTCAAGGTCCTTTGTGAATGGTCAGCTCCATCTACCACTTCAAATCTAAAATGTTTTCTAGGGAGTATGAAATTTTTTAGGAATCCTTTGATTTTACAAGCCATTTTTGGCGCCTTCTTGATCATGGGAATCCATAACCTAATTCAATTTTAATGCTTATCTAAATGGTTCTTGTCTGATACAAGAGGGGGGAACAACTTAATAAATCATAGGAAAGATGAAACAATTCACCTTGCATCCATTTCCAGATCCTACGTGTCAAGATGATACCCAAAATATAAGCTACATGATGAATTTAGCATCTTGACATGCACCGAAGCATGTTAGAGATTAATCTTTATCTGGAAATATGTTAAATATCATAAAGTTGTGTATTATTTATTCCCATGTGAATTCGTATAATTTGGGGAATATCAGGTGGTATATGGCATCCACCTCTTGTGTTCTATTAGGGGTATCCTTCACTATGAGGAATATTGGAAATACATTTTACATGTAACTTCTTTTCCACTTTGCATCCACTTTCCCCTCACAGAATGGGAAATAGAGACATTAGGCACACTAAGTGGAGTTACTTTGCAACTCCTTATTGTCTTCTTACAATATCCGTTAACCTTATTCTCTCTTGGAATAATTAATGAATATTGTGTAAGATTTGTAATTTATTTTATGACTTTTAATAGCATGTGGTATTCTTTTTTTTGTAATGGTTTCCCCACTTACAAATCTCGTGTCTCAACATTTTCATGGTATAATTTTTATGATAACTTATCTTGTTGCATATTTTCATTTTCATTATTTAGTAACTGACATTGGAATCATCTCTTTTAAAGCATCACCATATGACACTTGGTATCTCAACAGCTGGAAATTAACTTGCCAAAGTGTTCGTGAAATGGGTCTTGTGAAGGGTCACTGGTGAATAATACAACCACCAAGACATGTGTTTAAAGACAACCAACATGTTATCTCTATCATGATATCACAACATAATCATTTTTTCCGACCGCACATCTTACTAGTTGGACCATAATTTGAGCTTTGCATGATTGTAGTTGTCACCTAACCACAAGTAGAGCTCAACATGGTGCCACCATAGAGAAACCAAAACCCATATAAATCAGATAGATCCATTGTATTCCTCTTGATAAATCATGTCGACTCAAAAAATGGCACTCAATTATGAGTTTGTATGACAAAGTTATTGTCCTTGCAAAGTTTTGTTGTTTCAATACCACATTGTCGGCTTCAATATGGCGTCATCAGCATAAAATCACACACCATGAGGATTTTAATGGCACAATTGTAGTCTCTCAAAAAATCAAGCAATAAAAGAAAAAGGCACTCGATTTCAAGTCCGTATAGCAAGTTATGACCTTTACAAGTTTCAAGTTTCTAGCAAGGTGTCATCATCACAAGACCAAAAAGTGATCTTCAAGTCGGTCATCTCCAAGATGATTTAAAAAATGGTCATTTTCTCACAATTCAAAAAAGCAGTCTTGAAAATGGTGTCACTCTGTGAGAGCACAAAATGCCAATGGTCTAAAACATTCTAGATCAAGATATTTTTCTAGGGATGTTCCCACATCACCAACCTTCCCCTTTGAACTTAAATAAAAGAATTGTTTTTTGAATCAATTGTATTATGCATACCGAGGCTTCCATCTGGATTATTTATCAATCAAAGTAAGTTTCAGTGTCATCCATTTATACTTGGCCTTGGTATCAACCCAAGAAATGACTTCACTGTTATGTATGGTCAACCCTTGCAGACTGGTTCTTCTCTAGAAATAACAGCTTCCAATCTAGTGCTTCAATCATGTTGGATCAAGCCTGAAGAAGATCTAGAATATTCTTGACAGTTTACCCTTAATAGCTAATACTGACAACCATTCAGTAACAGACTTTGGCTGGACCTCATATTCAAATGGCAGGGAATGGAATGGCATTTCTTCGTGCACATAGAATACTAAACTCACAACTTGCTTGGAAAAATAAAGAACACATAATCATCATGCACAGCAAAGATTAAACATGGAGCTGTTCAGTTCATGATTGACGTTTCTCCTTGGTTAGATGTTGTTTTCGTTCATAACATGCTTTAATCTTTTTCAGTTAAATAGCTTTTAAGAACATTAGATTTCCTTATAGGACCATTCAGTAACATTAGTAGGTTGACTGCTTTTACGCCAATTAAATTACAAAGCTGCATTCAGATAACAGGAAAAAGAGGAGTTTGAGCATAAACACTATAAAATGTGGAAAACATGTGTTTGCATGTCACATAAATACAGATAGAAATTAAAACAATTCAGCTTTAATCATAAGAACAGAAGTTACCTGATCCAACATCCAATGCACGCATTCCTGGCTGTAAATGTTTCTTCAACAATTCCAAACATGTGGCATGCATATGTGGCGCAGATATTGTCGCATTATACCCAATTGGCACTGGCATATCTAAATATGGCAGGTTTCCTTCAGGTACAAACAATCCTCTATCAATCTTCTTCATGACATCTGCAACTTTACTGGATTTGATAACTCCATTTTGCTGCAGGTAATCTACAAGTGAGCTATTTCCACGCAGGCTTGCACTCCAGAATTGCTATTGCCACATTACAACAAAATTCTAAGATAAAGTATTCATGGATTCAGATGCAGTGATTTATAAAACAACTTTAAACCTAGGCTAGAATACAGTTTGTATTTAATAACCAAAAAAAATCAGCCTGACACTCATAGATCCAAAGAAGTCTGAAATAAAACAAGTCCATATTGTACCAAAAGCTTTGAATCTAAAATCCACTGTATGTATGTTTGACTGTTTTAAATAATTATTAATTTTATGTTAAAATTTAGACAACAGTAAGTGTTTTGACAAATATGTGGATGCTGTTGACTAAGAAATCTCAGCATTTGCCATTAACTATAATAAACGCTTGAAGATCTATTTATCTTATTGCTGATGTTCTTTTCTGGGGTGATGCAATTGGCTTTTAAATTTTTTCTTGAATTGTTCGGGTATGCCCACTGTAAAGTTGCAAAGTCATCTTGTTTGGTTGTGATGTCTGTGACATATATGGACTGATCTAGTGAAGCCTATGAAGCATTTTATATGAAGTTTTTGAATCCATGGACCACTGGTTACCATTAAGTCCTTGTACCCCATGAAAATTGTGGAGCCCCCAGTGATGCGCATTCAGCCATGTAGACTTCAAGCACATGTACAAGTCTACAACCAGGAACTTATGGTTGCAAGTTGCAACAGAGTGACCGATTATTTATGAAAATGTAAATTACTAAATTGTTATAAATGGGGAGAAGAATAAGATAAAGGGTAATAAAGGTAGTTTTTTAGGTCACCGCCAAGTGAGAAACAAATTCGGCATGTGAGACCCCCCTTGCACAAGCCTTTCCACGAGGAGATAGTTGTTTCCATTTACCTTATTTATTGTTCAACAAGGTGTGTAACCCTACCCCCATCTGGTTTCAAACCTATGACCTCTATGGAGCACACATGTCTTAACCGTCAGGCCTCTCTCTCTCTCTCTCTCTCTCTCTCTCTCTCTCTCTCTCTCTCTCTCTCTATTTAGGTGCAGACTATTTTCCCTGTTTTCTGTCTTCGTTTTTCAATTGCAATCCGCTTTTTCCTTTCTACGCATATGGTTCCTTTGTGTTTCTATTTTTGTAGGGCATAGAGCTGTTCCAGTCATCATAGGGATTGTTGTCCAACTGATCAACAAAGAGATCCATAACAGTCGTATTGGACCCATAACTTTCACACACAATTAAGCTCAATTTGTGATAGCATTTTGTAGCTATACACTGCAATCATATGCAGTTACAAAAAAAAAAAATCTCTTTTACGTCACTCCATACAAGATCATAAAATGAAGAGATCTAGCTTGAGCAATGTTCAGTTTCAGAGTATACACCAGGGAGAAGGCGCAAACTAGTAACGGAGAAAACAGAGAAGAATGAAAGCCCGCCATTGGAGCAAATTGTCCAAGAGACACTAAAAAAGAAGATCAAAGAAATGATGGATCAGCTTGGTGAGACTATAAGAAGAGTCACTCCAGACCCATTGTTGAGATGGGGTAGCTCTATAAAGCTTTTCTTGACCGGTCAGGACCCAACTATATAGAGTAGGCAAGCCCCTATCTAGATATATGGGGATTAGGTTGGATCCAGACAGCTCAAGACATTCTACCCTGACCTGACAACATCAGGGTCAGGTTAAGACTGGATAAGACGCGTTACCATGGTCCGTACCAAATTAGGCTAGGCTCATTGAAGCCCTACCACCCACCTCCCCTCCAATTGGCCCTATCAGAATGCCCATCCCGCTAGCATATATCATAATCTAATAGGAACTCCCCTCAAGCTAGCCAAACTGAGATATATATTAAATAGGGTGAAACACAAAGTACTAATGGAGAAAGAAGCAAAGAAGAATGAAAGTCGCCCCCAGCGCAAATTGTCCAAGAGACACTCAAATAGAAGATGGAAGAAATGATGGATCAGCTTGCTGAGATTCTAAGAAGAGACTCCCTCTTGAGGAGAAACCTCCAAACCATTGTTGAGAGAGGGTACCTCTATATGGCTTTTCTTGACCGGTCACGACCCCAACTATATAGAGTAGGCAAGCCCCTATCTAGATATATGGGGATTTGGTTGGATCCAGACAGCTCGAGACCTGTTATCCTGACCTGACAACGTCAGGATCGGGTTATGGCCAAATTAGACTCGTTACCGTGGTCTGTACCAGATCAGGCTAGGCTCATTGAAGCCCTACCGCCCAACTCCCCTCCCTTTGGCTCATATTACACTTATCGGAACACCCCTCCTACTAGCATATAGCAGAATCTAAGAGGAACTCCCCTCAAGCTAGGCAAATAGAGATGTATATTAATTTTTTAAATAGGGTGAAACGCAAAATACAAACACACCATGAAATTAGATGTAGAAGCTGTGGACAACTGGATCCAGCGATTAGAAGCATCTTTTGCAGTGAATTGCCTCACCAATGAGGAGAAAAACACAATGACCACACTTGAAATGGCTACACCTGTACGTTTGCTGTTGGGAGAACCTTCAAAAACATAAAGAGAAATAGAATAACCTCATACATGGGATAAATCATAATTTTGTGGAAGCAGTCAAGGGACTCATTAGATGCTCAGAAAACTACTTTTAAGACAAAAAAAAGACTCTTTGAATGGTTAGTGATGCCATTTGGCCTCATATACACTCCAGATACATTTATAAAGTACATGGATGATGTCTTGAGAGTCGAGACCTTTCAATGGAAATTTTGAGGTAGTTTAATTGGAGGGCATCCTTGTTCTTAGTTGTACTTGGCCAAAATATTTGCAGCACCATAGGCAATTTTTTGACATTTCAATTACACATGTAAATCTCGAAAAATGTTTTTTGCAATGAAATGCATTGAATACTTAGGATATGTTGATACCAACAAAATCCAAACTGTAGAAGATTGACCAATTGCCAAGAATATTCATGAACTTCCTTGGTATTGCAAACTTCTATCAAAAGTTTGTTTTTGGTTTCAGCCATTTGGCTTGGCCATTGAATCAACTCTTGAGAGGGCCATGGCAATTTGTCATATTTTTTGGACTACTTTTCTACAAGTTGTTTTTCAGAGGTGAAAAGAAAAGCTTTGCTCAGCGCTTGTTTAGCACTTCCAGTCTTACAATAGCCCTTAGAAATAGATACTTCAAATCACACTTTGGGAGCTGTCCTTACTCAAAATGGCTGCCCAGTGGCCTACCAATGAGAAACGTTTAATGCTGCCATGCAGAGACATTCCACTTATGAGAAAGTGTTGTATGTTATCGTGCAGGCTGTCAAACATTTGAAACAATACATTTTCAGCAAAGAAACCATTATAGACTTTAATCACAAGCCACTTCAATATCTAGCATCCCAAAATACACTACAAACTTAGAGACAGATCACATGGATGGGCACTTAACAGCAATGCCACTTGATGATTAAACATTGAAAGGGATAGAACAATGTCGTAGCTGATTGTTTGAGTAAACCTCTGATCTCAAGCTTGGTATTCCTAGTGACTTTGCAAGGCTGCAAATTCACACATGGAAAGAGGAGTATAAAAAGGGTCATATTTTTACAGTATATATGAGAAATTGGAGTCAAGTATGCATGTTTCAGATTTTCATTTAAAAGATTACTGTTCGAAATGAGTTTGCTTTGTGTCCCCGAGTGGGGAACAGCACAGAATATAGTTTGGGATGCACAGTTTAGCAAGATAGCTGGTCATTTTGGCATACACATGACATTATTGCACACTGCATAAATATTTCTTTTGGCCCACACTAAAACGAGGATTACACCTGCCAGTCCCAAACAGACCTCGGGTTTAGGATTACACCTGCTAGTCCCAAATAGACCTCGGTAATCTTTTTTGATGGATTTCCTGGACTTCCATCAACCAAGCAGGGGCATATTTCTATCTATGTGATGATCGACATTCAAAGATGGTCGTACTCATACCATTCAATAAAAAGATCATTGTTGAGAAAACAGCAAAGTTTATTTTCCACCATATTTGGAAGCTATTTGGGCTTTCCATTTGAATGTCTCCAATTGAGATTCTAAATTCACAAAAATCTTCTGCCAAACACTTCCGAATCTCTTTGGAACTAAGTTGAATAGGTCAACCACATTTTGGTTATTGGGCTTATTGTGCAGATGCTTTGAATGCATCAACATCATCATCTGAGGACATGCAATGGACAACCTTAGGGTCCTACAGCATAACTACAACAGAGCTGTTACGCTGTACATAGTTCTACCGGGAAATCTCCTTTTGAAGCTTGTTATGGATTTCAACCCATGGCACCTATCAATTTCATTAACCAACCTAATGTTCAAGATTCTTCAAGAAGGGTTCAAAATAAAGTTGGCAAAGCTTCTAAATTTATAAAGAAGATTGAATCCATCCATTAAAAAGTTCATCTAATACTTCAAAGAGCCAATGAGAAGGCCAAAAAAATATATGATAAATACAGAATTTCATGTTAACTCGAAGTCGGTGATAAAGTATGGCTCCACTTACCCAAAGAGAGGTCTGAAAGTCCATACAAGAAATTGAGGCCTCATAGATGACCCATATAAAATTTGGCCAAGGATTGTAGAGAATGCTTATAAATTAGAAAGCCATATTTTCCCTTTCTTATAGAGCAGGATTTTTTGACACCTGAAGAATTGCTACAGGAAATAAAAACTAGCATTTGAATACAGCTTTATGGACCATTATGTAAGGCAAACTCTGACTCAGAGGACCAATCTATTAAAGACTATCAAAGCAGGACACATTCCAGGTCAAGGCCGTTGGTTTACTTGACAACCAATTTTGGAAAGTTTTCCCATTTGCAAAATAAAGCAATGGAGGCCATTGTTTCTTGAGGGAGAAGGCATGACCTTCCCTCGGCCATGTAGACTTCAAACAGAAGTACAAGTTTACAGACAAGCCCTAACAGTTGCATCAGAGAAGCTGATTATTTCTGAAAATTCAATTTGTTATTGATGGGAAGAAGAATAACAAGGAAGGGATCCCTATCTCGATTTTGGTCCAGACTATATTCTTCAGTTTGTCATTGCAATTGACAAAATTGCAAGCCTTTGTTCTATTTCAAATGCATAGAGTTTCTTTCTGTTATTTTGTATTTTGGGGATATACTTTATACAACAGTTCCATCATCATAGGGTTTTCTGTCCACCGGATCAACCAAGAGATTTGGATCACCAGAACCCCACAAGCCATTGGCTATTACGAAGTCTTGACAAACCATTCTGATGCGTAGAGTCCAGAGCTTCAATCCTCAAATTATGCAAAGGTTGACAGTGAAGTCCTTGAACTCTACAAGGTTGACAGTGAAGTCCTTGAACTCTACAAGGTGCTGAGACAGTGAAGTCTTCAAACTCGAGAAGGCGTTGCTTTCAAGTCCTTGGGTGTTCCAGAATCCAAGACATTTGATTGCAAGAGTCCTCAAATCTCTTAAGGAATTATGATTGTTTTATGGTTTCTTTAATATTATTTATTATTGGGCTAGATGGTAGAGATAAGTTGGTTTCACTCCTAGATTAGTGATAACTTATTGGCGAGGGAAGCACGATTACAAATGTTTATAATCATTGCCAGTGCATGTAAATAATTCTCTTGGTTAAAGTTAGCAATAGATCTCTATCATGACACTATCTAATAGTCTTACTTACGACTAAGTTAGCAATAAATATTTTAGTGTTCAATCTCTACCCTGAGACCATATAATAGTACTACTTACGAGTTACGACTATGAGAGATATTTTCTGCTTGTTACCAGACTGAATTACTGGTAAAGATTTGGGTACGGGTGTTTGCCGTTAATTTTTGGAACCCATGTATGGTACAGCTTGGGTATGTCTGCACAAAAAATTAAAAAATATAAAAATTACAGAAAAATGAACAAAATTAACCATCGTGAATGTTATATACTTAAAATAAACAAAAAATAACCAAACACTGCCGATAATTGATAATTCAAAACATTAAATGAGTCATGAAATATGCTATATCACATAGATTTATGATATCAGTTCAAAAGAGGAAAGTAGTCAATAGTCATGGACAAATTTAATAACTATATCAACAAATCATCATAGTGCTTCTCATCAAGAGCATTCAAATCAGCAGTTGGTTCATTGGAACCAAATGCAGTAGGACTAGCAACAGCTTAGTTAGCTGTGTTTTTCTAAATGTTGTGTTTTTTAGTTTGTTTGGCTGATTGAGGATGTTTGGCAAAAGATGGAGCCATCGTACCAATGGCTCTTCTTTGTAACCGAGGTTAAAAATTGTGCCCAAATAGTTTCTTTGAAGTCTATCCAAGCATCAATTTCTAGTTGCTCTGTTGCCTCTAGAAGCTAGAGGTGAAACTGAGACCAAGCAACGGCTTGAACATCCACTATCATGATTTGTTGTGGCTATGTGAATTTGAGCGTGTCTTGAAATACGCCTCCAGACTGCAAGTCTAAGAATCTGACTCATACTAATCACTTCAAGAGCTGAATGCAATAAAAAATGTTTGGTCATACGAGAATTTTGGCCATTGTATGTAAAATTTATGATAATTTGATGTTTCACTCCTGTTTCAAGCTAGACAAACCCCCCTCAATGCAAAATTCAGCAAATTTGACTAGTTTACGAGGAGTTAAAATCTTATAGTAGGCCATCTAGTACCCCTCCTTGTTTGTACGTGTTGGAATTGGGGAAAAATCTAGTTTCATCTTAAAACATGGTTACTAGACTTCCGAAAAAAATTCTAATGATATTGTTTGTCCAAGTTGTTTGGAAAGCGACGTCAAGTTCCCTTTCCAAAGGGACATACCACTCAAGCAAAAGCTCCTCTTGAGTTAGTACATAGTGACATTATGACTTTTCCTTCACAGTCATTTTCTGGTACTAAGTATGTGCTAACATTCACTAATGATTTCACTAGAAGAATTTGGGTGTATTTCTTGAAATATAAAAGTGATGTATTTGATAACTTCAAGGCTTTTAAAGCCTTTTGTTGAAAAGCAATCAAGAATGTCACTTAAAAAGCTCCGCACTAATAATGGGGGGGAGTATATTAGTAAATGCATTTAGAGATTTGTGTACTGGTCATGAGATTTTGCATCAGTATACAGTATCTTACACCCCTCAGCACTAAGCTTATATTTTTTGGACATTGTGAACATGTGAAGGCATACCATTCTTCTTGATCCTGTTACAGATAAAGTTTTCTATCAGAGATTTGTTCGTGTTGATGAAACAAACACTCCTTCGGATGATGTAGCTCCTGCTCCTCTTTCTTTTGTACCTGACTCGGAGGACATGTTTATTGATTCTGATAATGATGTAGAGCCAACTCCACCTCCACCTCCACCTCATGCTCAACAATTGCCCAAATGGTTTCAATCCACTATATAGTCTACTGACACTTGGTAAGTGATCCGAGTGATTTGCATCGTCCTAGAGCTCAAAATTTTGGTAATGTTAATTTTCGTCGCACTCACTCTATACCTTCTGGAATGGCTCTAATAAGTCAAGCTATTTCATCTGATCCACAATTACTTTTTCTGAGGCTAGTAGAATGAATATTCTTTTTTGTTGAAAAATAATACTAGGGAAACAGTGCCTCTCCGAAGGGAAGAAAACTTGTAAAATGTAAATGGGTCTATAAGGACCAAATATGCAGTTGATGGTTTTGTTTGATAAGTACAAGGCTCGCCTTGTAGCTAAGGGGTTTTCTCAAGTTTGAAGGGGTTAGATTACTCTGAAAATTTTGCTCCAGTGGCAAAAATGGATTATATATGCCTTGTTTTTTTCCCTTGCTGCATCTCACAGATGGCCAGTGTATCAAATGGATGTGAAGAGTGCCTTCCTACAAAGTGATCTCCATGAGGAGATTTGTATGGAGCAACCTTTGGGTTTTATGCAAGATAAGTCTTTGGTTTGCAAGCTTCATCGATCTCTTTATGGTCTCAAACAAGCTCCACGAGCTTGGTATGAGAAAATGGATGTTTTTTTGTCTAGTGTTGGCTGTCATCGTTGTGAGATTGTAAATAATATGTATGTTCTGAAAAGTGATGAAAATTTGTTACTTTTGGTTTTGTATGTTGACAATCTAATCCTTATTGGCAGTTCCGATTCACTTATTCAAAACATTCAGCAAAGGTTGAAGGTAAATTTTGATATAACAGATTTGGGTATGTTACATTACTTCCTTGGTCTCCAAGTTCATCATTCTTCAGAAGGTATTTCCATTGGGAAACACAAATATGCTACAGATCTTCAAAAGTTTCCCATGGCCACTTGTAAGCCTTCACCTACTACATTTCAATTAGATATTGAATTTACTGTTGATTGTAAAAATAAGTTGGTTTGATCTTACTTTGTTTAGACAGTTGGTAGGTAGTCTGTTGTATCTGACACATATTTGTCCCGATATAACTTTTGTTGTTAACGTTGTCTCTCAGTTTTCACGTGAACATCATGAGAGTCATTGGAAAGCAACAAAGCGCAGTGGCACTTTGAATTATGGCATTCTCTATTCACAATAGGGTTCTTCTACCATTGAGGGGTACACAGATTCAAATTGGGGTGGATGTCGTGATACACGGCGATCTACTTCAAGCTTCTTTTTTCATCTTGGTTTAGGGCCAGTTGCTTAGGCTTGTAAGAAACAAACAATTGTTGCTCTATCTTCTACTAAGGCAAAATACATAAGGGCTGTAAAAGTTGGTCAAGAAGCTCTTTGGCTTCGACAGCTACTTGATGAATTTGGCTTCTCACATGACACTCCTACTCTGATCTGGTGTTATAATCAAAAGTGCCATTGAAATTGCTAAAAATCTTATTGACCATCAGAGGACCAAACAAATTGAAATTCACATGCATTTTATTCACAAGTTGATTAACAATGGTGTTGTTCATCTTGAGTTTATTCCTACCACTGCTCAAATTGTTGATATCTTTACCAAACCTCTACCCTCTCACCGTTTTCTAGACTTGTGAGAATTGTTAGTAGTTAAAGAAGTTGTACTTGGGGGGATCTGAATAAGTCCTTTTTTGTATGGGGTACCTTATTTCGCATAGTAACAGGACCCCTGCTAGTTGTTTTTCACTCCTAGATATTCGCTTAAGGGAGGGTGTTGTTGTAAGTGTGAACACACAAACTGGTTTTAGGGATATTTCCTAACTAGTTTTGTTTATGTGAATTCGCACCAATAAGCTCCATTTGGGAGTTGTAAGCTTAGTTGTCCTTTCCACCTATTTTTGTGTGAGTTGTTTGCACTCACGGATACATTTGGGAAGGAGTTGTTAAGGATTGGTTTTTCTCCTTAATTTGTGGAGATATCCTTATCTTCCAACATAGGTTGTCTCACCTATTTCTAAGGTGAGGATAATCTTGTGTACAACCTATTTATTCCCTTGTTCCTGGATGTGGGAATATGTTTTTTTTCTGGAAAAATATAGCTTTGGTTTTTGTGTGTGTGCAATTTCTGGTTTGTTAATACATTTATGAGTTTATTTGTATACAATATTTCACTTTGCTCGCTGCACGATCCTGTAGGTTGCTCCCGTATGTATAGAGTGGAACAAATTAGCATGGCATCTGGGTATTACATGCCTCAATGAGCTTTCCATTGCATTTAGAAAGCTTCGCTCAAGAACTCAATCAAATGTAGTGCTTCTTCGAATACCATTCTTAACCAGGTGGCCATGTGATTAGCCTTTCACCTAGTATATGCAAATGAAGTTGTGGATGATTGCGCGATATCCTTCTGATATACTACCCTTCCCAGTGATGATCTTTACACTTTAAAGCATTTAAATATGCAAACACGTTTTTGTTCCTCCTGTGAAAATTTCACACTCAAATCCTGGGGGCTCTTACAATCAACCATTCAAAACTTTACCAAGGTGCAGGTTAAAAACCAAATTTGAATAGTTGCAAATTCCAATATAGTTTGAATGCGAGACACAGCTCTCTTCATGTTGCCCACACCACTTCAGGCCACCTTCAAACACCAACGCACCCACATTTAAGACTATAGATGAATGCTTAAGCTTAAAATGCCTCTTCAGTTTCTCAAAACAGCCCACGCCAAGTTTCATGCATAGGGACATAAATGGAAGCCCATCCTCACACCAAATAAATCAAATGTTATTTGCAAGCTTTGCCTCTCATTTTGTCCACCAAACTCTTGTTGGCATGTGTTGTCCAGCGCTCCCCATGAGTTTCATAACATGGACTAACCGCCTCTCGTAGATCCTAACTTTGGTGATTGTAGCGGAGACTAATACCTATGGGTTTTGGTCTAACGGAAATCGTGGTCCAACAAATGGTATCAGAGCAAAAGGTCTCGAGTTCGAAACTGACTCGGATAACACTGAGGGGGAGATTGTTGGCATGTGTGTCCAGCGCTCCCCATGAGTTTCGTGACATGGACTAACCGCCCTCTCGTAGATCCTAACTTTGGTGATTGTAGCGGAGACTAATACCTATGGGTTTTGGGTCTAACGGCAATCGTGGTCCAACAACTCTGATACCACTGATGGATCAAGAGAGCATACACATTTACAGAGAAAACTTCATGAAATCATGACATAAGCTTCCAATATGAAAATCCTCCTTTATAATACTTGACACTTCGTTTCATAATGGCCACCAAAGCTTAAATAGGCTTTCGTGGGGTGTTGGTTTTATGGGTCCCAACCAATGGGCTCATAAAGCTAACATCAACCCTAACCACTTATTTTAACCCAACTAACTTGATATTAATGACTAGCACTTATATAAAGTGACCTAACAACTAGCACACAAAAAAACATCAACCCTCACCACTTATTTTAAACCCGAAAACTAACTTGATATTAATGACTAGCACTTATATAAAGTGACCTAACATAGCACACACAAAAGAACATCAACCCTAACCACTTATTTTAACCCAACAACTAACTTGATATTAATGACTAGCATTTATATAAAGTGCCCTAACAACTAACACCATAGTTACCAAGTTCGGCCAGATCTGGAGGAAATCCGGTTCCAACCGCATTTTTTAGAGGGACTAGATAAATCTGCTACGGTTTCGGTTAGACTTTTTCACAAAAAAGGAAAAAAAAAACTAAACCTAATCTCGTTAAACCCTACACGCAGTAATGGCCAAAAAAATGTATAAAACGGTGCATTTGGGTTGCTAAAACACAGAAGTCGGATATCGCTGACCAAGCATTTATCTGAGGATTTCGCTAAGCATTTATCATGGTTGCAGTGGTCAGGATAAGTCGTGGCCAAGTCCTTCAAACCAGTCGAAGTGTGAAGGTGAAGTCGTGGTCTCCAAGTTGCAGTTGGTGAAAAATGTGACTCAACAGCAAAGCTCTGTGAAGTCGTTGTGAAGCTCTGTGAAGTCGAAGAAGCTTTGTGCAGTGTGAAGTCGTTGTGAAGCTCTGTGAAGTCAGCGGCGAGGAGGTTTCTGGGCAGCGGTAAGGAGGTTCTGTGGGCAGCGACGAGGAGCATCAGTGGTGATGAGAGGTATGTCATTCTCCCTTCTCCATATTTTTGCGATTAGGTTTTTATTTAGGGTTAATTTTAATATAATTTTTTATATTATTAATAATTATAATGTTTACATTTATAAATAGTTTAAAATATTATATAGGTTTATAATTTATAATTATTTATTATTTATTAATAGTTAATAATAGTTTATTATTTCTTTTATAATATTTATAATATTATATAATTTATAATTTTATAATAGTTTAATAATAGTTTATAGGACTATTAATGAATAATGAATAAGCAGGTATTATTAGTTATAATACTTTATTATTTTATAATAGTTTACGAAATAATTTACTTTACAATTATTATAATTTATAATAGTTTACGGAATTATAAATTATCATACTTTATTATTTTATAATAATTTATAATAGATTACTTTTATAGTTTATAATAGTTTTAAACTTTTAAACTTTATGTAGTTTATTATTTCATAACAATTTGTAATAAATTATATAAATAGTTTAGTATTTATTACAATGTTTTTCTTTTATAATTTGTTTATAATATTAATTAATAAATAATTAAATACGTAATTATTTTATTTTTATTTTTGAGTTATCAAATTTATATTTATTTTTTACGATTTATAATTTTTTATATTTATATTTTATTACATGTTACAAATGGATTGAGTAAATTTTATTTTTTTAAATAAAGTATTTATTTTTTATTTTTTTCATTTTATTATTAAATATTAATTAACAAGTTCTCTTTCATATGTTCTTTTTATTTTATTTTTAACCTTTTAATTAAAAAGCAATATATGTATTGAAAACGTTTATCATTTTTTTTGCAGGGTGGTACCTTATCAAGAGCACTATGGTAAGTCATTTGTTGGAGGATGAAATACATTGTCTTGCAAGACGGTGAAGATAATATCAAAAATATGAGATGCACTTTATGTAATTCAAATATCACAGGCACTATAACAAGGGTTCGTAATCATTACATTGGGGGGTAAAGATGTGAAGACTTGCCCTATAACAAAAGAGGAAGGGAAGTATGCTGAATTCGTTAATCGAATTTGAAGCAAATATGAAATGAAGACACTTGCAACAACTTTAAAAAAAGCCAAAATCCAAAGCATTGTCACAGATTGGCTCTTTTAGTAGCTCAACGCCTTCATCAACATTTGCCTAAGGAAGTAAAAGTGCATAGGGGATGTCTCAGGGTTCATTGAAATCGTTGTGAAAGCCACAAGAAAAGCATGATATCGACAAATTGGTGGCTCGAATTTTTTTATGCAAATGTCATCATTTTCAATGTTGTTCGAAATCCCCATACAAAAGCCATGGTAGAAGGGATTGTGGGTTTTGGGAAAGGTTATACAATGCCATCTTTTGAAATCCTTAGAACTACTCTGCTGGAAGAGGAGGTGTCATCAATATCTAGTGAACTAGATAATATGAAAAAGAATTGGAGAAAATCAGGGTGCATTGTAGTAGAGTGATGGGTGGTTTGATACAAAACGAAGGCCCCTCCTTAACATTTTGACACAATGTTCAAAAGGTGTTATGTTTATCAAATCAATTGATACAAGCAAGGAGGTAAAGACTGCAGATTTCATTTTCAAATGCATTATAATCTGTCATTCTAGAGATTGGAGAAGAATATGTTGTGGTGGAGTGAAAAAATGGGCACAATCTAAGTTTTCTAAGGAAAGCCTTGCAAAAGATGTTGAGAGAATCATCTTAGGAAGTTCATTTTGGAAGAATGCTAAGAAGGCCTTAAAGGGTGTTTGAGCCACGTGTCCAACTGTTGAGATTGACTGATGGCATGAAACCTTGCATTAGCTTTGTGTATGAGGGCATGGAGCAAGCAAAGAAACAAATAAAAAAAGTACTTGCAAATGATTCTGAAGGTTCAACAAATATGGGACATTATGAACATACGTTGGGACATGCTACATCGCCCTATCCATGCAACGGGGGGGCTATTTAAATCCTAAGCTTATAAAGGTGGAATCATGATGCAGATGAGGAGGTAAAGAACGACTGTATTGAAAACTATAAACAAGTTGGTTCGTGATGATGATGAAGAAGGCTAAGGTGAGAAGGCAACTCACTATATTCAAGAACCAAGAGGGCATGGATCCCCATTTATGGTGGCAAACTTATGGTTCTTCTACTTTAGAGCTTCAAAGCTTGTTGTGCATATTCACAGCTAGTGTGTCAGTGCTTCAACATGCGAACGAAATTGGAGTACACATGATTTGATCCACATCAATAAGAAGAATCGACTAGGAGCTAAAAAACTCTCAGATCTCATGTTTTTCTACAGCAATTTGCATTTGCTTGAGAGCAATCTTGCAAAATAAGATGGTGAGTCTCACTTTGGAGCATCATCCCTTGAAGAAATTCAAGAAATCATTGATAGTGATGATGAACATGGATTAGATGATAGTGTTAGTGCTAGTTTTGATTTTGAAGAAGGCTTTGATGTTGAAGAGGGTTTTGATCTTGAAGAAAGTTTTTGAAGCAGGTTTTGATTTCAATGTGGAGCTTAGGCTCGAAATTATGCCACTCTTTTAATCAAATTTCAAACTCTTTGCATTTCTCAATTCTACAAACTTTAATTTTATGTTTTTATGATGATGATGATGGTAGATGGATACTTTTTGTATGATTTGTCTATATATAATAATATAAGTATACAATAATATAAATATATAAGTATATATATTCTGACCGGATTTTTCCAGATTTTTTCGAATTTTTTTGAGAACTCCGGATTTTCGGATTTTTTTGCCCTTCCGAATTTAATTGGATTTTCGAACCTGGTAACTATGACTAGCACACACAAAAGAACAAAAACACAACACATTTGGATCAACCAAACATGTCCTACACAGCTGCAGCAGATGGAAACTACTATCTCCCCGTGTAAGTAAGAAAGAAATTCTCTTCTCCCCCTTCACTGTAAGAGGAAGCACAATTAAGAGAAAAATTTTATCTTGGAATGGTGAGAAGAAATGGTGTTAATTAGCTTGGATTAAAATTCCAATTTCCCTTCATTTGGGTTTCCTCTTTTAAATTGGTTGGGCAGGACTATCACTGAGCAGGACTGTGATTGACAGAGATGAAGAAATGCCACGCTGGTCACAATTTGAATCTTCCCTTGGTTACCTACTCCAAATGGGGTGAACCCAATGCACTTCAGGTAAATTACAGAATTGTGTGTGAAGGTCTGATGAAGTAGTGATTCATATAAGAAGGGTTTAAATGCAGGATATTGGGAGGTAAAAAAAGTTGAATGAAAATTTTTGCAAGGCTATGGAAGATTTCTTTTGTGGCTGCCTAACTAGCAGCTGGGTTTTATGTTTTTCCCCCATGCAGAGAACAATAGCATTGCTGACTTCTCATGTGAATAATGGCTAGGGAAGCTTTCATCGCAAAATCTTGGCTATAGAAGCTTTGGTGAACAAAGCTTATGACACACTGCGTAAATGATACTGGATAGTTGGTAGAATGTTTTTTGTTTTCTAAAAGATTTTGGATTTCCAGCTGGGTATTTCGTCTTAATGATGGTCTCTATTGTCTTTTACAATAGAAGCAAGTTTTTTGATTGGATGACCCTATAAGAGCTAGAGAAAACGAAAGGTCAAGCATCAAGAAGACGATTTCTTTCTAAAGAATAGGAAAGGACAAGCATCAAAGGTTACTCCTATATATTGTAATAATTTCTCTTTGGGAATAAAAATCTCTCCTGGCGATGAGTCCCGTAGTTGGACTCAAGACATGGAGATTTATTGTTTCAAATGCAGTGTATCCAGAATCTCCACTTTCAAAGCATTTTCTTATTTGGCTTTTTTGACATCCTTTTGTCACTGCCCTATAGAATATGAAGTATCCTTTCCAACATCTTGCTTGATACAGCCATATGGCCTCTTGAAAGGCTTGTTCTGCATTTTGGCCTTCCTATTGTTTTTCTGCCCATTCTAACATATTCAAGTTATGCAAGAGATCAAAACCTTCCAATTTTGAGCTATATTTCAAAAATTTATGTTCTTTTAATGAAATTAACCTACAATTTCCATTATAAAAGAGAACATAAAATTTCCTTCTACGTTCAATTATTTTTTAAATATACACAGAATTGATCAAACACATGCTTCAAAATTGCAAGGCCACTATAACTTTCCGAATTGAGATAAAAGTTGATAAGAAATATTAACAAAATGTCAAAGTACTAAGGGAACCAACAACCCTTCTTCTACCGATAAAAAAAAAAAATAGCATTTCCTTATTTGGCTTTTTTTGACATCCTTTTGTCACTGCCCTATAGAAGATGAAGTATCCTTTCCACCATCTTGGTTTGATACAGCCATATGGCCTTTGAAAGATTTGTTCTGCATATTGGCCTTCCTATTATTTTTCTGCCATTCTAGCATTTTCAAGTTATGCAAGAGATCAAAACCTTGCAATTTTGAGCTATATTTCATAGATTATATTCTTTTGAATGAAATTAACCTACGATTTCCATTATATAAGAGAACATAAAATTCCCTCCTATGTTCAATTCTTTTTTATATATACACAGAATTGATCAAAACACATGCTTCAAAATTGCAAGGCCACTATAACTTTCAGAATTGAGATAAAGTTGATAAGAAATATTAACAAAATGTCAAAATACATGCAAAGGCATTTAAAATTTTCACTTAAAACATCCATTGCAAAGAAATTCATAACTTGTTCTATGCGAATGGCGTATAGGACAATTGGTAAGAAATAACGACTTTCGCGCGATATAAGCGCAGGCTCATCCCCACAGACTCTTTGGGTGCCTTGTAATATACCATGGGGGCATCTCGAGTTAAAGGTTGGACTTAGGGACAATGCATATAATAAATCGATATTTATGTGTCCTAACGGGGGCAACCTACAGGTAAGATCGAGTGCAATCATATTAACGGCCCATGTTCACTCAGCCCTAATGTTTTATACTAATATTTTAGTCCATTGGAATGATGCAAAGTAAATCAATGAGCTTGTATGACACAGAGCTGAATTCAAATTACTAAAAGCCATACTGAGGCGAGTTGTAGAATTAAGTAGATTACTGCATCGAATCCTGGATGCAGCATCTAAAGAACGCTCCCCCCCATAAATAAAAATGGGGGCCGATAGATGTATATAAATAGGCATATATATATAAAATGTATAGTATATGTACATGGTTCATCTACATATTTTTCTGTGTATGGAATTGTGCTGGTAAAAGTAGAGTAATGAGCACTCTAGAGTCTTAACCCAAATTCAAATCCATCTCACTGTTATAACCCCTGTGGATGTGGCAAGGTTGTGGTATAACAAATATGGTTTGACTTCAGTGTGAACGAGGTTTAAATCTCAAGAATGTGGCATGCGCCTACTCCCCACAAAATCGAGCGCTCAAGCTCCACAGAGCTGTGATATATTAAAATTTACCAAGTTAGACATTAAAATCTTCCTTTAAATGTATTACCATAATGTTCAAAAGTTTTGAAACTGAAGCGAAGCTGATCATTATTATAGGTCCAAGGGAAACCTTGGCATTCTTCACTGTTATGCCACTAGAATAACAAGCAAAACACCTATTTATATCACTTGCGAAATCACAGCCTCGCTCGAGATTTTTTTATTCTTTTAATATCAAATGGCAAAATCATAATATCACACAATATTTTTCTTTTTAAGTGGAAATTTTATCAAATTGCAAAAAACTTTGAAATGAACACTCACAATTTCAAAATGTTCCGATTTCAGGAATCTAAAAACGTAAAAGAGCGGAATGCAAAGACATTCCAGTTTAAACTGCAGCTTATCGGGCTCTTGTTGAAACTAAAATATGTTTTTAACAAATGTTTGAAGTAATAAAATGGTACCTGCATTCTTTCTACAAGAAAAGGGAAACGGAACTCAGACTGAAGATTATTGCTCGATTTTTGTGACAAAGCGGTAGGGTTTCACACGAAATTTAGGGTTTAAAAGACGAGGGTTTGGTGACCTCTGCAACAACAATTTATGTCTGAACAAAGTGCAGGAAATGAAAGGCAGGCGAGAAGACGTCAGCATTACTACAGTTTTATATTGGGTTCTTCTCTAAATTGGATTCTGTTGGACAGGTTGTTTAGCTCAAAATTAAGGTATATATACAATGAATATCTGTCTAGAAGGTACCGAATTTGGTCCCTGTTAATTAAATGTGCAATACATTCCCATAATTGGCGGTAGCAATCTGTTTAGCTTCCAATTAAGCGATATATACAGTGATTATATGTCGAAAAACATTTGCCGCTACTTAGTGTATGTGGCGTTTGGGAGTGACATTTATCTGGAAGGCGGCGCGGAATGCATATCCATTGGGAGGAATAAAACATTATTTAATTAAATAAAGTTTTCACGTGTCTTCTGCAAAAAAAGGTGCATCATAGATTCATACGCCTTCCTCCCCCACACAACCCCCACCCCCCCTACACCCATAAATATATATATAAACACTAGCAATTGCATATGAGTTGCAACTTACGTCGGTAAGGACAACATTATTATATTCATTGGAGGTGTACAAGTTCAACCGAATGTCTAAAGTTAAACCCAGGTTTTGGATAGGAATCTAGAATAGTAAATATGTAGGACTATGGAAAAATATCTAAAATTTGGTGACAAAATAACTAAAATTCGGTGACGGCAAATATTGGAGTCGCTGGAATTTGACACTTTCCAGCAAGGGCATCTTCAAAGGTGAACGCATACCGGTGAATTAAAAACTAATTATTTGAGGGGCATAATTAGCAATCGCACTATTGACGATGCAATGGAAGCGTCAATAGGGGAAGTGAGATACATAAAGAAAATGTATGAGTAAATGGAAGATAATTTAAGAATGTAAATGAAATAAAATGAAAGATTTTAATGGCATCCACAAGACCAAAAGCTAAGACTTTAAGATGAATTCAGACTCTTTTCAATATCAGATCTTCTACTATGAATCTTGAGCACAAAACTCGCGATCTTTTCAAGTCTTGTTTCTTCGAATTACTCATTTAATTTGTCCACCTTCAAGTCGTTTTCATATTGGAAACTGAATATCATCATTCTGTTGAACACTCCATGATGAAGTGTCATTCTGTCTCTACCACTCCTTTACTATAGAAAAGACAAGTTCTCCTTTCCCAATCCTCCTTGGGTGTAATCCATCTACCAGTTTCACATTAAAGATGATGCGATATGGTCCTCAATTGAGCCATTATTACCCTTGATAGATGCCCCTAGATAAGATTTTTCATCATGCTCCCAAGTGGGGTTAAATTCTTTGATATAATATGATTTCTTTCTACCAATATGCTTTGTCCATATGGCGGTCCTATATTTTTCTATCACATAGTTTTTTATTTCTTTGTTGTTAGGACACTCCTGAAAGTTGATGCCCCATTTGTTCATCCATTTGTTATTATGCTTCATCCAAGTTTTCTTTCTACACTCTAATTTTTCCTCCACAACCATTTTGAGCCATTGATGATTATCCATGATTTCAACATTTTTCAAATAACTTAGCAACTGAGTTATTGTTGATGCTTCCATCGGGAAAGTACTTGCTTCAGCCAACAAGATCTCATAAGGGGTTGTTGACTTGACTTTAAGAGTGCTTGTGATTAGATGTTTCTAGATTATTTCTAATTGTCTCTACCCATGATTTGACATGCTACTCCCCCATACTTCGCAACCATGGAGAGCAACCGAGGTGACCAACAATCCAAAAAGGGTTTTCTTAGTTTTCCAATCCCAAATTTCAGCTGTCCTACACCTATTTTGAAGTAGGTAAGATGTTTTTCAACCTACCTATATCCTTTTTTCTCTGCAAGTCTCCCAACTAAGCTTGTTGTACAAATCAATCCCAAGATATTTGTATTTTGTTAAAATTTCCAACAGGCTCCCCTAAAAAAGAAAGATAATTTATTTCTCTTTCCTTTTTAAAGAAAAAATCATGACTTTTGTTTTGTTAATGTTCACTTGCATCCCGACTTCTTGGCAAAAGAGTTTTAAGGCTTTCAAATGACCCCTCAATCCTTGAGTTGTTTTTGAAATTAGAATAAGATCGTCAGACATATAAGAGTAACTTCACCACATAACTTGCCAATTGTATGCCCCCTCCCTCGGTTTTGCTTAACCATTCTTCAAGTTTGTCAATGTATAAGCCAAACAAGGTGGGAGAGAGAGGACAACCTTGTTTAACACCAATGTCACTACCAAAACATTATGACATACCCTCTCTGGTTCTGTTTTTAGCTTTGACTTGCTCATAAAGCCTATACACTATTGCTCTAAACTCGTTTGGAATCCCAAGTTCCTCCATCATGTTCCAAAGTTTGTCTCTATAACCGTGTCAAAAGCTTTCTTAAAATCAATAAAGCAACAAAAAGCTTCCTCTCCTTGGGTATCCCATACCTTTTCAATCAAGTGCCTAAGAGCGATGCAATGTGAAGTAGTGAAGTGGGGTGTAAAGTAGTGAAAAGGAGAAGGAATGTGAGAAGTTATGTGTAACAAGCTTAAGTTAATCGAAGTTAAGAAAGTATTGTTTAGTGATTACATATATGGACATGTATCTAAATTATAGTTTAGTGAGGGTTGACAAGTGAGAAGAATGAAAGACACAAGTCATGATCATGTATTAACTATGTACATTTGACATAGATTGTGCAGTATGATGATACAACATCCAAAAACATTATCATATGTTGATAGAAACAATATCAGCTTGTTTTATGTCATTAAAGTAACATGAATTGGTGTTAATATGGCTTGGCTTGATTAACAAAGTATGTGTAACAATCGTGGGAACCATCCCACCCAACATTAATCTAACAATTTTAAGTCATAGTCACCTCTTAAGAAAAAAATGAAATGTTATGGGCATGAGGGCTCAATTGATATTTGAACTCCCCTGACAAGTGAGGACCCTATCTATAAATGACTTTTCCACTTGATTGTTTTGGAGGACAAGGGACCAATTATAAAGTTAATTCATATGCATGTGTCTAGTCTAGAAAGTACATTTTTTTCTACAATCATATTCAATACAATTGTGTGGTGACCCCCATCTTTGTCTTTTGTCCCATGTAGTCGTATCAAAGCTATACATTTTACATGCACCTATGTCTGTAAAATTAAAAAATCAATGGTGACATTTTTTTGTATTGCATTTCGAATTGTACCTACTCACAATATTGTTACAATATTGATTGATTGAAATCTAAAATGTAACATTCATTTATTTTAATAGAAAGAAAGAAAGAAAAAATTTAACGTCCACGAGGCTAAAAATAGCCTAAGAGACAGTAAAACCACTTTCTTCATAATTCACCAATTCAGATCTTATTTTGTTAATATTGATGATGAAGTATCTCATTCTAGGTATCCACTCCTCATCAAACATAACCTGTAATGACAAAGTCTTGAAATTGATTGCATATCTGGAACGAATGTCATTATAGGCACTGCAGTCTATAATAAAGTCTTTTTCTAATTACACTGGCCCATCTGAACAAAAGACACAAAGTCTTTCTTCCCATTTTTCTTTAAGCCTTTTCCATCTACCTATTTCACATCTAAGCTGGTGGGAGTTTGTCCTTAGTTGAGCTATGAAAATCTTAGCTCTCCGCGGAATGAGGGCCCCGATGTATGCCTTTTTTTTATGGTCACCAGTGTAGTTAAATTCTTTAAGATAGTATCTTTTTTTCTGTCTCTATTGTCCCACATAGTTTTACGTACCTTATCAATAACAAATGCTTGTATTTCTTTATTGCCTTGGGACATGTATTCCATTTAATACTCCATTTCTTCATCCACTTGATGTTTTGGTTCATCCATGACCTCTTCCTCCTGTGTAATGGCTCTTTGAAGCCAATGTTGGCCCACCTGATTGTTGTCATCTGTTCAATTTTGTTGAGGTATCTTAAAAGTTGAATCATAACAATGGCTTCAATTGGAATTACACCTGTTTCCGCTAAAAGAATCTCATAAGGGACCGAAACTTTCAACTTAAATTTACAAGTAATCATGTGCTTTTGAATTCTCTCAATTTGCTTCCATTTTGATAATGGTATGTTGTTGGCCCATATTTCACACCCATAAAGTACAATAGGGGTAACTAATATTTCAAGCAGGGTTTGAGTAGTTTTCCAATCCCATAATTTTGCTTCTCTGTATTTATTTTGTAAAGCATAAACGGCTTTCCACCCTCTTGTCATTCTCTTTTTTCTGCAAGCCTCCCAAGTAAGTTTGTTGTTGAAGTCAATCCCCAAATATTTATAGTCGGTTACTTCTTCTAGAATACTACCCTTAAAGAAAAATGGTTTTTGATTTCTTTTCCTTCTATTGCTAAAGACCATAATCTTGGTCTTGTTGATATTACCTTGCATACCTACTTTTTTGCGAAAGGCTTCAAGTGTGAGCAAATGTTTTTGTAATTCTTAAGCAGACGTAGTAATCAATATAAGGTCGTGAACAAATAGAAGAAGCCTTATAACATACTCACCCAGCCAGATACCTTCACCACCCTCCATATTTAACAATTCTTCAAGTTGGTCTATATATAAACCAAAGAGTGTGGGTGATAGAGGACAACCCTTCTTAACACCAATGTTGCTCCTAAAGCTCTTTGAAATGCTTATTTGGGTTCTGGTTTTAATATGCACCTTTTCATAAAGTTTATGAATTGTTGCTCTAAGTTGCAATGGTATACCAAGCTCTCGCATGTGCCATAACTTATCCCTAGGGACCGTGTCAAAAGATTTCCTGAAGTCAACAAAACACTTCTTTCTTTTCCTCCCACACTTTTTCAATGATATGTCTTAGAGTAATACCATGATCTACGGTGGAGTGCTTAGGTCTGAAACCAACTTGCCCTTTTTCTCTCTTCTCATTGTCTTCTGCCCACTTGCTGATTTTGTGTTCAACCATGCTACCAACTAACTTTGCAAATAAGGGATTGATCATGATGGTCATGTAATTGGTTGGGTTGTCAACATCTCCACTCTTAAAAAGAGATATCGCCATACTAGTGGTCCAATCATTTGGGAAACCACACTAAATGATGTTATTGAATATATTCAAAATGTGAGGAGCAAGAATATCTTATTCCCATTTCAGGTATTATACATATAGCTCATCTAAATCCTTGGCCTTACCTGCACATAACTTTTGGATACATGTTTTGACCTCTTGTAATGTGAATAGACTTGTTGTTGTGTACACTAGAGGTGAAGCCTTAACCTCTTGCTCTTGTTCATACAATGTTTTTGCATATTCTAGCCATTGAGTCACTGTAATAGTGTTTAATATGTTAGTGAAATTCAACATGTTCGTATTAATAGATATTATTTGCATTCTTTACTTTGAATCTAGTTCAATTTTCTATGTGCATTGTAGTGATAAGGTAGATACATCTCTCTATACAAGAAAGATGAGAATGAACTTCCAATTTAGTTTGAATTCTAAACATTGTAATCTCATAGGCGAGATATACATTTGATTATCATTTACACATTTTTGTGTTTGTAGCCATAAAAGACTTGCAAAAGTCTAAATTAACTGTATGTTTTGACTTGTATATTTAATATATGACCATACATTTTTGTATAGATCTATGGACTAATTACATTGATATGTATATACATTAAAAAACGAATAAAATTTATCTTTTATATTTTAATCAATATTATATTTTTAATAATATTATGTATAATTTGAAGGACAATACTTATGAATAACAATAATTAAAAAATTATTTGGCGAGGAAAGTTGGGCATCAAATTGAAAACCTACTCACATGCTTTTGTTTGTGGATCAAGATATAAAATCTAACGAAAAATAAATTTTCCAAACAAAAAATCTAACTCAAGTAAACCTTTACAACAACAGTTTGCTAGTTCACCCCCCCCCTCCTATCAATCTAAAGGCAAAGCTAAGACTCGACCAATTGATGCATCATTTTTTGTAGACCTGTTGTTTTGTTTTCAAGCCATTTCAACACTCCCGAAAATGTAAAATACTATAAATATTGTATTAAACATGAACTTTTACTCCCTCGCAATGAAGAAAGGTGGTGTAGCAAGACATATTTGCCCTTGGACACCACTACTTTATGCTACAAATTTTCAATAAAGGGGCTAAGGAAGCATGTTGTAGGCGGTGGGGAACAAAATTGATAGATTTTGACTGACATGTGAGTGATATTTATCCCACCACTACTACCACGTCATTGACTATACAAATATTTCAAATGGCCCAACCCCATGGCAACCATCTAGATCATCTTTCCCTAATCATTACATCAATATTTTTGCCATATATATCCAACAATAATTATATTTATAACAAAGCCTCTCATGCGTGTCACGAGTCATGCATGATGCGAGTAGATTCCAATCCTTTCTCCAGCATCTCTTAAACCCTCTTGACTTCCTTATTCTCACCACTAATATCAAACCTCCTACTGAAAATACTTCACATGTGATGACATTCCACACCATTACTTGCATATGTCAGCACTGTCTGACAACACCACTAGAGAAGAATACAACTTTGATATTGCTAAGCATGAAAAGTGAGTTCGCTTTCCCAACAAGCTCGTCTGTAGAAATTTTATGTGTGGAAAAGAGATGCTCAACAGATGTCCTACAAAGCATACTCCAATAATCATAGTTGAAGTAAAATCCAATGGCCCTCCAGATCATGAATTATTGAGCAGATTGCTTAAGTGCCTTGTTTGAAAATGAGGGGAGATCAACAACATTCTCACCAACTCAACATCCTTCGTGATAACACTTAGAGTTGAAATCTCATGGAGATGTCATTATGGCTTTACAACATCACCATTATTATGTTGACTTTGGTAAATCAAATAGGTAAAGTGAAAGAGAGCATTGCTCGTTTTTAAAGGGAAGTTTGAATCTCATATCGTGGCGATGAGCAAAATGGTTATTGGAAATGGTTGTCACGGTGGATCCCATGATGGCATTAATCTAGTGGTAGGCGTATCTCGAGAGTGAGCACTGGTCAACCTAAACGGTGATTACCTCTAAAGATGAAGACACCCTCGTTGTTACAGTTTTTTCTCTGTACACGGCGGGTAGAAGAGGCTCTCGCCTTCACATTTCCCTTAGGCATACACTTGTGAATATGATTTTGATGAATGATGCTGGTGGTCACGTATTATATGGTTATGGAAGGCATATTGGCGATGTCAATGTTGATGCTCGGATCCTCAATTACCTTGAGCTTGTTCATGATAAGCTCCTCTCCTCTTTGAATTGGATGACCATGCTTTTCTTGAAAACGATTAATAGTGGCTTGATTTAGAAGATAATGTAGTAGTGAAGGGTGTCGGGCCTGAGAGTTTGTTACATCAAGTTCATCAGGGTCAATCATAAAAAAGAAATGATTTATTAGTATTGTGATCCAAAATGATAGGTCTATGCATTTAATGAATTAATTCAAAATAATCACAAACACAAAATGAAGAAACCAACGATGTAGATAAGGGGAAATGAATGAAATTAGTCCCTATCTACCCAACATTTTTGAAAAAAAAAAAAAATTTGGATGATAACATCCATTGCCATGAGTATGTGGTAACGTGTATATATTTTATTATTTTGTTTCAAAACAATCACAAACACAAAATGAAGAAACCAACAATGTAGAATAGAGGAAATGAATGAAATTAGCCCCTATCTACCCAACATTTTCCCAAAAAATAATAATTTGGATGATAGCATCAATTGACATCAGTATGTGGTAACGTGTATATATTTCATTATTTTTTAATTGACATCGAAGGCATTGTATAAGTTAGACTCGGGGGGTTCTGACACTGGACAACATCCACATCATTGATATATTTATTTTTAATTTGGAATGAGTACTATGCATTGTTTGTTTATCTGTTTTTTCCTTCTAAGGTCATATTTTTTTTTGAAATGTCTTACAGCCTGTAAATAACAAAAAATATATCTTAAAATAATGTTAAAATGTGGCGTTTTAGCATTTTTTTTTAATTATATTTTTGTCCCTGTGTGTTATTTTTTCATTTCTTTGCACAGAGTCCTACATTCAGCCCTAAGAGAAAGCTATTTCTCATGAATTTCAGTATCAAACTTGTGATCGTTTTGAATATTGCCAGAAACCACGGTTAATGTGATGGTGTATCCTCCAAATCCAGGGAAGGCGGAGTATGCCAAGTCCTTAAGATCGTCATGCAAGGCATGCAAAAAGACCATCAAGAAATAAATTTTCAGAATTACCAGAATGGTGCACTCTCAACATTGTGATGGCTACACGCCTGTAAATTCTCTACACTCTTCTTTACTTTCATAACATTTTCTGAAATATTTGAAGGGTTCATAAAGCTTTAGATTAATGTTATGCGTGACTAAACCTTGGTGCCCCTTTTTTTAAAATGAAATCTTATATCTATTTTTTAAAAATATCTTAAGGGTTTGTAATGCATTAGCATTGTGATGCTTTGTATATCTTATGTTGTGTTTGAATTGAAACTTATCACTTTTGGAATTATATTTTTGTCCTCGTTATGGAGCTTGTCAAACGTAGGGGAATCGTGTCAGAGAAGTAGTTAGAAAAGAGGTCCAAATATTTCAAATTCTAGAGCTTTGATATATATAATCGAGGATCTATGCAACAAAGGAGTAGAGAGATAAATCCAAATAATCAAGCCTCCTCCATGCATCGCACCTTCTTCTTGGATGAGCGCCATAGTAAATCATGTTGAGACCCATGGTATTTACAAAATAACCATGCAACTAATTGATCATGGATTTTACTGTTTCATGTTTTTGTAAGGCAAATTTTTGGTAAAATTATACAGGTAACATATATGGTGTGAGGATTATTTTGTCATCAATCACCAATACTAACATGTCTTCTAACTTGCAAGCTTTTCTCACCTGCACGCTTCCTAAGCCAGGTCAATGTTGGAGGGGCTCAATAGTCTGTTGTTGTTCACACATTGCTTATTTTCATTTAATTAATCAAGCTTAAAACTAAAACAAAGTGCTATAATAAACCAACATTGCGGTTGGGTTTCCAATGTGGAACTAATTGTGTTTTCCCCATTTTTATTTTGGCTCATAAGTGTAAATTGCATTCACTTGAATAATGCGAGCTTAACGATAAAGAAGAGCATATATATCAGATAGAGCATCATAAAGTTACCCTGATTATTCTGCTAGATGTAATAGCCACTATAACGGACAGTCTAAACCATGACATAATGCCAGTCCCAAAAATCTACTAGAAAAAACCTACAATCACTAAAATCATTCCTGAATGTTTTTACTAAATAAACTTGTAATAGAAGGAGAAATGAACAGACATTTCTATATATCATGAGGTGATTTAACTCTATGAGATGCCATTATCACTGACTACATTATACAAAGTACACATAGGGCGGTAAATGTTTGTCTTTCTTGTGTATCTGCATGACCAAAACCATAATATGGTTGTTTTCCTTTTTGTGAGATAAATAATTGTGCATGAGTAGGAGTTGTGAAAAAACAACACAACGTCAACCTATTATGGCATCTGAAAATGAAGATGAGCCATAGCATATCCTCTTCCACCTGCCGCCCTGCCCTGCTATAAATCAAAATTATATGTGGACACCCCTCATTGCAAGTTAACAAGCAAATCACACTAAATAACATAAGAAATTGTATGGAGTCTAAGTTTATAATTTACAGTTGGAAGATGAATTCTACTTAGCACTCATATTCCTACTTATTGGAGGGGTTCAATTATCCTTGATTATTCTTGCATCATTTTTTTTGCAATTAGTTGAGATTAAAAGTGCATCGCTTGTTTTTTGGCCCTTTTAAGCATAAATTGCAATCGTGTTAATAATGTGAACGAGGTCGAGAAGATAAAATGAGAATAGATAGAAAATATTACTTTGTTAGGAACAATCTCAACCATGTAATATAGTTGTGGGACATGTATATATTGAGTTCCCATGTTCAAGTCCCCCATTTTTATTTTTATTTTCCAACTCTTTCAGTTGTGTATGGGTCAATTGTTAGCACATATAAATGAAAGACAAGTTAACAATGTTGACTAAGTGACCCCTCTATATGTCCCCATTAAGATTGGGTTTCAAATCTGCATCTAATTGGAATTTCCCCATTTTTTATTTGACCCCATTTAGTTGCAAATTCCACTCATGTGAAAAATGCAAGTGGCATGAAGATGATAATGTGGAGCAAAAATTATTCAACTGCATGATAGTCATTTTAATACCTAAAAAATAGAAGCACTAAAATTATAAAACAACTATTGACATTGATAATATTGATTGACTACTCCTTACCTTATAACATATCTCCAAAATATATTGCCTTGTTGCCTTTCAAACCACACCCTTTCTCTCCTTGTAACGATTGATAAAAAATATGATGTGGTTATAGAAAAAAAGATTTTAACATTATTTCCCTCAACTAGTTCTCCTGACCTACGAATTCTCCTCCCTCTAACCCTTTTTAATTGACCTTGTTCCTTTGTCTTTATTTCGTTCTGTAGTATCACTTTCTCGATTTTCCCCCTTAGCATTTCCAACGTGTATATATTTCATTATTTTTTAATTAAATAAAGTTAATTTTCCTCGCAACACGGCAAGCTAACAAGCCTGCCACCTTTCAAGGTTAACTAAATAATTTCCTACTTATAGAAATACCATTTGAAAATATACAGAACTTCATACAAATATTCAACAATAAAATAGATGTGTATGGTGTGTTGATATACTAGACTTCAATTCTAGACATGCACAAGGTGGTTATGTGGATAAAATCATACCACTTCCACACTCACAACATTATGGAGTAAATCACTTTCTTAGAATAATCAGGCCATATCCATCGAGATTTCAAGCCTGAAAATCTCTTCCTTGATGAAGAAGGCTACAATATGGCTATCATGCTCATACCTCTTTTCATCATTTGACGTAAAATAAATTGCCACCTATCAAAATGGCACTAGAAATCCAACCCTTTTCAGAATTAACATTGACAATATGATTGCATCTGGGCTCCAACACACGTAGGAAGAAAGAATTTAAACCGTTGATATTCTGATGATGTGTCAATAATATGCTCCCCTTCTACTATCATATTGCAAATAACACATGTTTTAGGAACAATGCAACATGGATGGATCCTATTAATTCATATATTAATGCACCCCTACAATCACCGTCGATCTCCTATGGTAGGAAGCCTTCATCCATAAGGGGCACGCCTATTGGCATAAATATTCCTCTCCGAGTATGTAAGATTCTTTAATTAAATTGCAAGCCCTAAAATGTTGAAGTTAGCCATGTAATTTCTTTAATTACCTTCTCAAGATCAAATAGTCTATGGGCCTAATCCTTGCACAAGTTGTCATAAGTGCTCAAAGATTCACGAGACAAGTCATTCTTTTAAACATTGTTCCCCCTCTTATCAATTTCAATTAACAACTCCCCAAACCTTTTTATTTTATTTTTTCTCAAATAAATCTATCATGAAACTGACATTTATTTTTTGATAACATTGAGGCAGTACAATTGTCCAAAAATTCACTTTTCCATGCTAGAACCAAACACATTAAGCTCAAACATCACTTTATTAGAGACTTGGTCAATGATAAATATTTTGTCATTGAAAATGTGATAAAAGAGGAACAAATTGACGATATACTCACTAAGTTATTGTTGAAGCACACTCATATAAGACTCAAGAATATGATTGGAATTTTCACCCTTTGCATCAAAGAGGGGAATGGTGAGAATGATGTCAATTTTGGTATTTGAAATTCTACTAAATTTAGACAATTTATATTTCTATAAATACTATTAAATAGAATATTAAGATGTTTTAGGAATTATTTATTTTAGTCATGTGTTTTTTGTTGAAGTAGGACCAAATAAGTGATTTCCTAAAAATAGTTGAAAAAGCTAAAAATAGACTATCAACTGTCAGTTTTTGGATAAGTATAAATCCTTGTGTAGTCATCACCAAAGAGGTTGGAAACACTTTGTAAGTTAATATAACTACAAATATGATAATTTTATGACTATCCCTATATTTTAGGGACATTGGGCTGAGTCTTTAGGAGAAAGCTATAATTAGGTTTTTGAATGCAAGCCTAGCTTGCATAATTCTATTCCGAGAAAAGCTTCTTGCATGTTGAATTTATCCAAGGATTGTATGATTCTACTTTTAAGTTATCTAGAAGTAAAAAAATATTTTATGAGTGTTTTTACTATTATTAGTTGTTTTATTTTGATTTTGACTTGTTTTGCATGTTGAGTTGTAATTCCTAATGTTAAATTTTTGTGTTAATAAAAGAATGGCCAAAAGGAAGGCGCCATAGTGCTCCATTATTTAAATTTGTACAACTGATTTTTCACTATTTTTTATTGCAAGTATTCATATTTAATAACCAACAATCTTACAAATCTTATTTTGAAGTTCAATGGTGCATATAGTGCATAGTTTGATCATCAAGTACACAAACAATTACACTAGCTTAACCACTAGTTTTCCTAGGCATTTTTTAGATGATATAGAGATTATTTTTAGGTTATATCAAAGGTTGATAAACACTTCAAGTTGCTTATTTTTTTATCCTTCCACATCCACTCTAACCTTTCAAATGTGACTCTATAATGTGACACTCTAACACAAAACCTGAACATGACACCCTAATGTAACTCCTAACTGACACCTAATGTGACATTGTAACATGTGTGCTCTGATGTGATACCCTAACAAAACAACCTCATGTTATACCCTAACATGACACCTTAATGTGAAACTGTAATGCGACACCCTAACATGACATCATAAACATGACACCCTAATTTGACACCTTGTAAACACTCTAATTTGACCTAATACAACATAATTTTCCTCCAATTTTACCTAATTTCCCCTCATTTATCATAATTCCACCTAATTTGACCAAATTTTCCATGTCTTAGCATTTACTAATTTTTCAGCCTGTAATTGTGCCTAACTTTTTTACCATTTATATGCAATCAAAATCATAAACAAACGACATATGAGCCATCAATTTCTAGGCCTACAATCATACCCCTTGATACGGTGTTTCTCATAGACTAATTAGCATTATCCTTTATTTAACAATTTTGTTAGTACTACAAAATAACAAATATTTATATAAGTTCTTTCAACGGATAATATGCGTGGACAAGTTTTATGTTTTGAATATTTGAACAATGTTAAAGATTTAATTTTGTAAATATTACAATGGTATTTGCACTTTTGCAGCAAATAGAGTAAATTTTTCATTGGTTGGTGTGTGGGGAGTTAATGGCCCCTTTATTCTCATTATATGCAACATCTATTTAATTAATAATATTTAAAGTTATCTTTGATCAACATTGAAGATTTAATTTTATGAAGATTTAATGAGGACTGATATTTTATCTTTTACAAGGTCACCTCCATAGTATGTTGTCTTAATGATATATGTATCGCATCTCCTTTTTCATTCAAATAGTTTACAAAACTCATACGCAGTGTTCCTTAATTCATCACCTATCTTCCTTCTATATGTTTATGTTCCACTCCATTAACTTCGACTTCCATTGATCGCATCCCCTTCAACATCTCCATTGCACCAACTGGATGCGATTGGTAGTTATCACAACAACAATACTTGATAATTTAATTAAAAATTTCATTAAAGAACCAATAATTTTTAACTTAAAAGAAAATGATATGTTACAACAACTCTATAGGGGACATTATAGGACATTATAACAATAACAAACAAGATATATCATACAAAGTACAATTAAGTATGCAAGATATGACATAAGAGTGACTTAGCTCGTATTAGGATATCTAAATTGATCTTGGGTTAGAAATTGGCTAGAAAAGGATGGATTTGGATTGTGTGAGCTCTGTCTAGAAAACTGAGATCTCATACTTCTTTGGACAGGAGTGCCTGCAGTAGGACATGACCGCCTCGGGTGCTTAGTGTCTGATCTGGGTGCTAGAGCCTCTATAAAAAACCTACGTATGATCTTTTCAAGGTCTGAAATTAACTTCTTTATTTTTGTTTGTTACATTCACTTCATTTTAGGGTTCTTGTGTTGCATATGTACCTACAAAACAAACCCTAAATTCCTACACAAATTTCAATAAAACATTAGATGAAATAAAGAATTCATATGCTTGAGTCGAACTGACCTTGGAAATCACCCCAATGTGATTGTAATCGAGCATTGCACTACATATAATACTTTATGTAGTTCTTGTGTGTGTGTGTTATTGGAATCATGTCTTTTAAAGCTAGGTTTCCCTTATGCCAGTCACACCAAGATAATGAGCTACATCTAATTTTACCCCAAGATGAGGTTGTGAGATGAAATTCATAAATATCCCTTCCTATGTAGTAAATGATGCATCCCAAATATAGTCTTTAAATGTTGTTCGTTTGTCTATGTAGTAGATAGTAAGTATTAGCCCCAAATTATAATGCCCCTAATAATGGTAAGTAAGTCATGTATATATATGATTCCCTTGTTTTTAATTTCATCATTAACAACTAAAAATCCAACCCAAAGTGATAAAAGAGATTCTAGAAAAGATACCATATGATGTGGAGATTCAAAATCAAGAAAAGGAGGGAAAGGGAAAAAATCACCACATGGGGGCACTCCTATCCCTAATGCATGGTAGTTTCCGGGATTCTAAAAAGATATAACAGTCAATACAGAGCTGGGTCACATGTCGTCTAATGTCCAAAAATAAAGTGATCATTCCAGAAAATCAAATAATGAGAGTGTGGGAAAGATAAAAGTAATAGAAGAACAAAATAAGTATTGTTAATGTCTTTTCTTTTTGCTTAGGAATCATGCATATAACACCATACCTAGAGGTGTTTATGTAAGTAGAAAGTGTGTGATTTCATGACTACATTTTCCCCCCCGCTTTAAGTTGGTGAATAAATATTCATAACATAAAGTAAATAAGAAGAAATTACCTTATGGAGAGACGAAGGGAGTTGTAACCGATAACATTCCAAATGAGAAATATGCTTGATATACCGTGTCGAATGGAGATTGTGAAATGTGCATCATGAAATCTAGAAGAGGATACCAGATCCTAAGGGTGACCTTGTGTGCATAGTAAAAGTGATGTATGCACTTGTTCCTTGGATATTGTCTTTTCCATATCATTGTTGTGCTTGACATTGTTTCTTGTTCATTTTTGTGTGTTTCCTTTTTCATCGGAGTAAGGTCATACCTGCCAAAATAAAATAAGTGTAGTCAATGCTTGCATGATAAATAAAATTGAATTTTAACTCAGTACATGTCAAAATATAAATGCATATTGAAAAACATGTGAATCAAGGATAGAATACACATGTGTGCCATGAGAGAAGAGATATAATTATTCCTATATGTTTGAGGCCTTGGAGATGGTTGGAATAGTACTAAGGATTTAGGCGTCTAGTTGCCAAACTTCAGATTCAAGCGTCATGTCACTAAAATTTAGATTTGAGTGTTCTCTCACTAAACTTCATATTTGGGCATCTTGCCACTGAGGCAAGAGTATTGGGAGAGTGGTAAAATTGTTCTCTCCAACCCTTAACGCTACCCCACGGATAAGTGTCATTGCAGATAGTCGCAAACCCAATAGAAACTAGTCACTAAGCCATATGAATTAATTAGTATAATCGCGTGAAGTGTGTAATGTACTACTAATTTTGCTCTTGTTGTTCCTGATAGTAACTTAACAACCGAGCCTGTGTTGTTGGAAATTGGAAAATATTATCACTGAGAACTTGCCAATTCTGTATTGTAACTATTTTTTTCCCTAGTTTAGGAACATCCAGGTGGGACACTAACACCATGGGTCCTATCTATTTTGGGCACTTTTTTCCTAGACTAAACTTGTTTCTTATCTTCTGTGTACCCTTATTTTTTAATGCAATATTTTTTATTTGGTTTGTGAACTACTAAGAGTGTGAAATAGTCACCCAATTATTTCCCCCACTTGTTTGGGGTGCGTGAGATGGAAAAGGGAGAGTGTGGCCCAAAAAAGGAAAGATGAAACTGATGTGATCATTTGAAATGGAACTCCTACATGAGGAATAGAGAATACACATGTTAATAAACAATGGGGTATGCAAACAAAGAGGAAAAGGCTAGCCAAAAGTGTTAATCAAAAACACTGTGTACATAATGTAATAGAAACAAGTCACAACACACAATAAAATTACAAAATAGATAAGTAGTTGGTTGAATACATGGGACACCCACTCAAGATGTTATAAGATAATTGAAGCCTTCAAGATGATACACGCAAATGAGAAATGAACGTAGGGCATAGCCCGTAAATAATGGAAATCAAGACATGATCAAATAAGACGAGATATAATAAAATAAGATAATCATGATCGAAAGAAGGCCTGCGATCCAAATGTTACATAAGAAGCACCTGTTAGCATGTTAGAAATATAGATAATATACCATAATGCATACAACAGAAAATAGGAATGAAAGTAGTAAATATTGTAATGATAAAACATGAATATAGGAAAATAGGAAAGGTATATTCCCCCAAGATCCTCAATGGGACTGGTATGGTATAATGCCAAGAATCATACATCATGGAAAAACCTATAAGTGATATGCATTTACATAAAAAATTACTAGGTGAAATCATATTATGAACCTAGGTAACATGATAATTAGTGTGCAACATAGAATAGAATGAGCAAACAAGGATACATCCAATCAAGATTTAAGCTACTATTTTTGAATTTTTTGTAAATATGTGAACGTGAAACAAAACAACTAGAAGAGGGGGAGAAATGTTTCCCCCCCAATGAATGTGTGCAAAGTGAGGTCCATGTAAGTAAATGAGCCCTTGGAGCAACAATCGTGTTTGGACTTAGAATAAGAGTGTGGTCATCATGTAGCAAAATGGGGGAGAATATGGCTCCAAGTGTGAGTGTCATGGTTACCTATCCAATGAGGATAGGGAACAAGGACCCACTATCTACCAATGTAAAAATATGAACATATGTGAACATGATCAAAAGGACTTAGTATCATGTGAAAGTGTGTGTATCATAGCATGTGGAGTAGGATTGTATCATGTATATGGAGAAAACTAGAAGATGTGGAACATTGTTAAGCAATAAGTGCAATTTGGGAAATACAAGAGCTACCAAGGAATAATGTCCAACATAGTGAGAAGAAAAACCTATGGAGTTTAAGATCCCAAATGTATGAGGAGTAAATGTAATGGCGTACACAATAAGGATATGGCCAGTAAAAGAAACTAGAATAAGTGGAACATTGGGCTTACTGGAGAATAATGGAAAAAGTAAGTGCAAATATAAGAATCAATTTTTGATTCAAAATTTGTGTAACACATGTAGTGCTAGGAAGCTTGAAAGTATCAATGTCAAGTAATGGGGGAGATATACAAGACTTGTGATAACCAATGGGTACAATCTAGGAAAATTCGAAGCATTAAATTTGTATGTATTATCCTCTATGATCATAGACATAAATGTGAAAATATGGGAATTGATTGCCCCCATGGATGAATTAAGATAAGGGATAACATATGAGTCATGTATGGAATTTTGAAAAGTGAGTGAATTAATAGCATCATGAATCAAATCAGCACAATGTGTTCTAACTTGTGACGAGGAAAGTGTAGCAAGGGATGTAACATTGGAATCACTAAGCGTATGATCAATAGAAGTGTAGCGAGAGTGAGACATAAGGGAAGGAGTACCATGAGTTCCAATATAAATTTGATCATGTAAATCAACTGCACTATAGTCCATCGTAGGATAATAATGATGTGCAATGCAAGTATTAACTTCATCATCATGTATAAGAGCGATACCACAAAGAGTAGAAACATGAGTTGTGGAATCTATTGTAGAATTATCCATGGAAGAATGTGTGATAAGGGCATTGTGTGCTATGACATGGGTAGAAAGAGTTTTATGCATAGTTTGTAACCAAGGACGACCTAGAAGGATATTATAATTGAGATTATGAGGCAAAAAATGAAATAAAAACATCAAGAGTGAAAGGGTGTGTAGTAATGGGTATAGTTATTTCTCCAATACTTGCTTAGGTGTGTTATCAAAGCCATGGATATATAGAGTAGATGGAGTTAGATCAACAATAGAAAATCATATTTGATGGATAAAAGAGTTGTTACCAAGATTAAAACCATATCCATTATCAACTAAAACACACTTAACAAGACACATTACAAATTTGAACATGAATATAAAATGTATAAGTATTGTCGTGAATTATAAGGTAATCCATAAAATAATTTTACACAAGCAAGCCAGACAGATAAATATATTTGTAATGAAAGTGAGGTTGATCAAAAGGCAATTGTTGGCAAATGAATAAAATGACCCATTTATCAAAATACAATTTGAATTTTACAAAACAAAAAGAGGCTTTTTTGTATCTAATGATGTAAAATAAAAACCTCTAAGGGATTTTTTTCAAAAGTGTGTATTTTTTGAATTATGCCTTAATTACAAAAACAATAATTTTGAATTTCAGAAAATTGTGCAAAAAATTAGGGAAAAAAAAGATGTTTTTCGTTAAATATGTAAAAAATTAAAAATAACCTCAAAAGAATTTTTAAAATAGATTCATTATGCTCAAGATATGAAACAAAAGGTGTTTTGAAAAATTGGAGGCCCTAGAAAGTGACCCAAAGGGTAGGATGAAGCATGAAACCCAAGGAATTTTTTTTGTAGTGCCCACTCCCTTTACACAATATTTATTGCTCGCTGATAGCCCTTCATTTTTGTTTCATTGTATATGATCTGACTTTCAGTACACTAGGTGACTTGGATGATAGACATTATGAGTTATATGATTTGAGGCACAAAGTGCCATAGACATTTACATTTTATACCAGTATGGTCTGTTTGTTTTATTTCAGTATCCATGCAGGGATAATTTTGTCACATTTATATGATTATTTTATTTTTTTAAACTAACCTTGCAGGGATTTTATGTGTTTGACCAAAATTCTATGTGTATGTCACATGTTTGATTATGGATAGACTTGTTGTGATATCTATAGATGTATGAGTTAAATTTATTTATGAGACACAATTAAAAGTTTGAAATATTCCAATTGAATCATATATGCAGATGTTCATAATGAAATTGAAATGTCATTTTAATTATTGATTTTGATTGCAAATTGTATGATGAGTTGTATGGGCGTATGTGTTGAGATTTAGTTCATTATCACATGGTTATATATGGACGTATATTTTGGTGTGTGGTATGACGCTTGTTTGAAGCGTGCATGTGACGAACAAATAAGTTGAGAGACAAAAATATAAAACACCAAATTGAGGAAGGGATAAGGCCAACAACCTAGGAATGCCACGTATTAGCCAGGGGTCACCTAATGAGCACTTGTGTGTGTGTGTGTAAAATTATATGAAGTGAACTTGTGAATTGTGATTTATTTTTTTGTTTAATTTTTGAATAAATTTTGTGACATTTTCCTCATGTGTAACTTTCGAAAAGTGAATTATTTTTATTTTGGCTAACTAGGTTTTTATTTGGGTTCATTAATTATGTTTGAGACAAATTAATTGTGTTTTGTCTTTTCTTTTGTGTTGAGTTATTTACACTCAAAGTGTAAACTCGAATTTGTCCTTTAGGCTCACTTTTCAAAGAGTCCACACTCCTAAAAATGTCCCCAAGCCCATACCCATGGGGTAGTGAGATTTTTGAAGGACAAAAATGTAATTTTTCTTATTTATGAGAGATTTTTCTCGTCTTTTACACTCTTTGGTTGATTTGATTTGATTTTTATTACGTATTTTGATTTTGGTGATTGCCTTGGGATGAACATTTTGGAGTGTGGAAGGAAACTTCCTTACACCCATGTGTCTTTTGATTTGACCACCATCATATCTCTCTTACACAATTCTTACACCTTCTTTAATTGATTGTTTGACTTGTGTATTCCTTCAGATCACCCTTCTCTCCTAAATTTCTATATATGTGTTTGAATTTGGAGGAGGAGGTTACATGCCCTTTTGTTGGAAAAATCTCTTAAAAATTTATTGGATTGGAGATCCTTTTTGAAGAATAACTGGTGAAAGCTTGCTTGGATTTTGGATTGCTCAAGTGGACAAGATGGCCCAAAGGTAGGCCTATTTGACCTTAATTATTTATTTTTCTTCAAATTGTTGTTTGCTTGTGTTTTATTTTGTTTCATGAAATTGGGGATTGGGTAGTGAATGGCCATAGGAATGGTGTGGGAAAAAATTAGCCAAACTTGATAACAATCAATGCCTTTCGGAAGAGTGGGGGCAAAATGGGTTTACTTGATAAATAAAGCAATAATCAAAGCTTATTGGTAAAATTGAGGGATAAGGGTTTTTTAATGTGTGTGGGATTTATGGAGGGGTGTATTGTATGTTTTCTTTGGCAATAATCAATGTCTTCCGGAAGAGTGGAGGAAAAAGGGTTATAGTGAAATTCTTTTATTGGAGTGAGTGTGAGATGGATTCTTACCATCTCACTTGGGAGGCATAAGGAGAGTATGGACACTTCTTCTCTTTTGGGATTCTAGTGAAAATCCTTCGTGTTATTTTATCCATTGAAATGTTGTTTTTGTTTTGATTTTTTTCTTGTTGTTGTGCTCATTTGGGGTAGCATGTGGATATTCCTACTTTATTGGGGCTCGGGGGTCAATGGGAGAATTACTCCCTTCCATTAAGAAGGTTGGGTGGAGAGCATTTCTCCCTCCTCTTTTTGGTTGTTCCATGTTGCAGTCCAATGTAATTTGTACCATCTATTTTTTAAGCTTGGGAAAGATGTATTTTGGAGCATTGGGAAGTATTGTGATTGATGGTCTTGCAAGCTTGGTGGAGATACACTTTTGATCATTGTAAAGTGTATTTTGTAATGTGGCATTGAAAGTTATATGTGAACAAGTTGTATTAATAGTTGTATTGTAAGTGATTAATGAAAATAAATGAAATAGAATCTCCTTTTGATCCTTCATCTTCCTTTTAAATGCTAACATTGTGGTTTCCTATTGATAAAAGAATGGACTTGTATTTTTTATTGCTCAATCTTTTAGTGTAAAGGGGGAGAATACAATTCATATTCTTCTCCAAATGTTTTACAACTTGTTTTGTTAAGGTGTTTTGAAATGGTACTTTCTCCATTAGTTAATCTTGCTATGAATACGTTTGCATAAGTTTGATCATGAGTTCAAAATTCTTGTTGAATTGGAAAATATTGTCACATTGTGTTTATTGAATCCATTTTAAGCTATGTGTATACCTAATGTAGAGATTAGAAGCTACCTTGTGTTGCAAGTATTTTACAATCCAAGTATTTCAATTAAGAAATCACTAGAAAAATAATATTCATTTAGCATACAAAACCTTGTGATTATTCAAAGTGAAGTACTAAGATAAACTAAGCATAATATATATTCACTTATATATGTCTTAATGATAAGATAGTATACTTCATTGATGTCATATGAATGATTAATCTATATGCATTATATATATTATATAATTAAAATTGTTTATGTAATTTCCTTAATTCAAATATATTTATAAACAAAAAAATCAATTGTTTTAGTTGTTGAATTTAAAATCTAAATAAGGGAATATATGTGTATATATATTATATTAAGAAATCAAATACACACGCACGCATGCACGCATAATAGTAAATCTTTAAAAGAAAAAAAAAAACAAGAGTCGCAATGCGACCAATCCCTAATGTAGTTGAAAAGCTGGTCTAAGAATATGTAATGTTTAGTATAGGGGCAGAAAACAACGAGGTGACATGAAACATAGTTGAGTTGTTTTCTGAATGAACTTTTACAAATATATGCTTCTAAGTATCTCTAGCCACTGCTCAATTACAATATGTAGGGAATTACAATAGAAATTACAATTGCAAGCATATGTAATTACTGCTCAATTGCAACATGATGGGAATTGAGTTTGCTTTGGAATGTTTTCTATGAAGAGAAAATAAACACCCAAACTATAATCAGATTTCTGACACTTGTGGGAACTAAAGATATGAAATAGCATATAAGAATAATTAATATGAGTTGGTGTGATTGGGGGGTTGTAACGTGAATGAAATGCATTGAACATTTGAAATTATATTAGAGGTTAAGTATATTACATAGTAAAAACCCGCCTGATTGGAAAGCAAAAAGAATAAGTATACACATCAAAGAAGAATATATTACATAAGTAAACGTAATCCATATATTTCTAAATGATTTTTTTTAGAAGATGTGCTTAAAAACATCGGTGCATGAACTTGGAAAGGGGTATTATTCATTTCTTCTTGGAATCTCAATATCTACGCTTGAGTGTCAAGGTGACATTATAATTAGTAGTAGGTAGGTGGATAAAGCATCTATTTCGTAAGCAGAAAGTTGTAGCTTCGATCCCTACCTGGCTATGCTGGTTGTTGTGAAATGGATTAAAATCTACAAAATAAATGTGGTACCTAATGTTATTCAAAAGAACGATTTTCTCGCAAGTTCAAAAAATATTAGAAGACATTGTGAATAATCATATGTTAGAGTGCTCATTTTGTAAGTGAAAAAAGGCAGGGTGGCATGAAATACAAGAACTAATACGGACAACAAGAACAAGAGCAACAATAACAAAAATTCTAGCTCTTCTTCCAACCTTGGAAGTAAAAGGGGTTCAGGCATAGTCGAATTAAAGGTTAGGAGCACCCTAGGCAATAAATTAAGTGGACGCCCCTCTTAAAATTTTGGTTACTAATTTTTCCCCGTCAAATAAAAAATAAATGCTATGTACATTATTGTAATTTATATTTTTCATAAGGATCATAATTAATCACTAATTTAGAGAAATTGGTATAGAAAAGGAATTAAAACATCCTATAAAATTATCAAATAAGAACAAGTAATAATCTGTGGACGGAGAGAATTAATTTGAGGTAGTGTTGCTAGTTTTGTGAAGAGTGGTATTTGGACTAAGCTTATTGATTCCTCTATATAAAAATAGACATCTCCGCCCAAAACATTAGTAATAGAGAATTAGATTATTTTTCCTTCAATTATACTTGCCTTTAATAACTATACCAGTGACATTATAAACAATACACAAACATTTTCTGAGAAAAAATTACACTTGAATTATCTAGAGCTACATTAGAGAATGGGTAACAAAACCAACAAAATTGTATGAGCTTCAGAAGATGTATTGTTATTTTTAATTGCAAAAATATTATAGTATTTTTTATGTGTATGCACAAAATATATATTACTTTATAATAATATCAATGGAAGGGTCAATTAATATAGACTTCAGGGAAAAATATTAATGTTAAGTTCCAATAATAGTTAAAATATTGAAAATATTTAGATTTAGACGCCCAATGATTGTTTGCGCCCTAAGCACTTGCCTAGTTCGCCTAGGGCTTAATTCCCCCTTGGGTTCAGGGAGGAGGAGTAGGAGGGAGAAATTTGCCTTTGTTTTAGCTCTTGATGGGACTCAAACTACAAAGCCCTCAATAACAATTAAGCAATGCGGTGATGTGACCAGATTGGTAATATCATAATAGTATTTGGTAGATGTGTTGTCTGAGAACGCCCAGAGGTCAGGCAGACACAACAAGAGGAACAACCGGGTGGGTGTGAGGATACCTCATTTGGAGAGTATTTCTGAGGTTGTTTCGCTGTAAATGCAAGGATTGCTCTATATATTATAGATCAGATGTGATATTTTCAATTTTGTTTTTATGGATTAGTAGACCTTGAAATTTTAGTGAATAATGCTAAATCTTTGAGGAGAGAATTTGTGCATTTATGGGATCCATCATTATTTATTACATTACCCACTGTGCACATCATGACCCCTTCCTAATGGTCAATCTAATTTCATCTTCATTGCCAAATTGGGCATCACTCCTTTCAGATAAAAAATGTGTTTACATCAAGAGATCCTTGGGGAAATGTGTAAAAATGCACTGTGGTGTTGGTATGTTGTGTGTAAAGATATCAATTATTTGGTTTGGAGAAATCATTGGAGTTGCTTGTTTGAGTACCAAATACTGGTACAGAAGGAAGAATGAAAGAAATCTTTTGTTTTTTTATTTTGTTATTATGATCGGTGTTATATAAAGATTGGTTTTTAAATATGGATCTCAGACTTATAGCAGAGTTTTTAAGAGAATAGGGAGGCCGTGTTGGACATAAAATTCTTTTCTCAGACACCAATAAGGGCCATGGTCACAGCATCCATTAATAATGCTCAATTTTCAATCTTGTTATGAAATGGAAAAGGGTTGGAACTTGGATCTTTCCATAATAACTGAAAGTTGCTCTTCTCATCATGGTTGTAGCCATTCAAGGCAGAACTTGACATTAATGATAGCTAGAATGTATTTTGCAGACTGATTTTTCAAAAAAAATTCTGTGCATTTTGTGCTAGGATAAGCCTCACTTCCCCTGGACCTGTCGATCTCTGCACCGCCCATAAAAAAATTAATTAAAAAACACAGAATACAACACCTAGACCACATTCCGGATTACAATAAACAAAAGATTTATAATTTTCCATGCTGAATTACACAATTTTTGCTTACCCGCAAAAGAATCTTTGAATAAAACAAGAGAATTTCTTTGCGGAAATCATGTCCATGAATAGACATGTACTATACTTTACAACCTTTCAACATGGATGTTTCTTTCTTAATAAGAAGAAGATTAAATGAGATTTTAATGTTCGTTGGGGTTGTAATTATTTTGTAACTGTTCATTTCCCTCTACGCTTTTCACTGATGTAAACGTGCACAAAAGTATAAAAGCAGAGAGGAAACAAATACTAAGTAGTCCGCCATTGATGTGCATAGTTTATGGCTGAATAGACTTAATAATATCGCAAAAAGGGACTACTTTATTTGGATATCCTTCAAACTGTTTCACCATTAACGATGGCCAAAATTTTAATCGAAGAGGTTAGGATGTGAAAAAAAATGAATACCCAAGAACAAGAAAAACGGAATAAACCTGGCTTGACTCTCTTGAAAAAGAAAAAATGTTTGTTTTTATCTATGAATGAAACTTACACTGGACATTTCGTGATGGAAGCGGATGGGTAGATGCAGAGGAGATTCATTGGCAGTGTACTCTCTTTCTTCAATCCTTGTTCTTTTAGCTATGTCAAAATATCGTTTTTCTTCCCACCACTGAGAATGTTGAGTCGCAGGTTATGGTTGAATAGACTCTCCAATCTATGCCCTGCTCATTGTCCATTAAACACAATACAAAGCGGTAGAGATTTCTAGAAGGCAATGATTAAGAGGGGAACCAGATAGATCTAGAATCTAAGATATTAAAATAAGTGGGGACTCATGCCTGTTTTTAATTGTTTTATTGAATAAGAGCCAAGTGTGGAAAGGTTTAAGCAGATTTTGACAAATGTTATATTAAAAAAAATTGCAAGGGCTTAAGCAGATTTTTGAAAATAGGGAGGTCATCCATGAAAATAGGGAAGTGCTCCATGAAAATAGAATGAATTATGACATCATTTTGTTGTATGGGAATAAGGAAAATAAGGAGAAAAATGTATCAATCAATCACATACATGAAAATTGGTATTTGTAAATGAATTAAAAATTATGTGTTGTTTAAAACTATTGCCTAGACCATATGAAATAAAAATAGTTGATTGTGATTGGTTGAAAAAAAATTGAGAAATAAGAAAGTGATTACTATAATTATCTCGACTAATAATTAAAGTTGTGAAGCTCATAATTTGTTAAATTAAAAATTGGGTTGAGAAGGGATAAACGGAGAGTTTCACGCCGAGGAAGAGTGAAAGAGACAAATCTTGCAAAGACATAAGTGGGATAGTAGGAAAGGGCACTTTTAATGTCTTAATCAATACAACAACTATTCGAAATAAAAGACAGAGAACACGAAAAAAATGAAGTGGTAGCCCTCATCTACCATGAGAATGGTGCAGGAAAGGTTATAGTACGTAGCACAGGTGCTCAGAAGCAAGAGAAGCAAAATCAATACTGTTAGACATTGTGCCCGAATGAAGCACCTTTGGATCCTTAATATTCCTCTTTTTCTTTTGCATGCAACGAACAGAAAGTGGCAGGCACTATTCCTCTTAGAGACATTTGAACTTGCTTTAGATACAGACCCAGATCAATCAGTTTATGCATAGTAAATTGAAGAGATAATAGGGTTAGATTTATCTCCTTATGCAGGCTGGTTTTAACCCATAATGGCATTGGTTTTAGGACAGATGTTAGCGAGAGCTCCATTTAGCAGTTCTCCGTAATGTCTTGTTTATTTAATTATGGGAGTGCAGGTCCCTGTATTCACTACAAATATCCAAATACTGCAAAGTTTATGTGTAAACTTGGGTGTCAATGAGGTTAATGATTCACAGTAGAAGAGCTGACATCGAGAAAGGAGTTAACTTTTTGCAATATCAGCAGGTAGCCTCTGTGATATGATAGTTTTTTATATGGACAGTTTCTTTTTGTGACTCTTAGTCCCATTGATTGTTTGGCCGTATCGGATGGACCATTGTCCTTGATTTTGCGTTGGGTTTCGATGAACACTTAACCTGGTTAGTGGGTTGTGTGACACGGGTCTAATTTTCCCCACTCAACTTTTACTTTGTTGTTCAATACATGGAGGAAGAAGCACCAAATACAATACTTTTTAAGTTATACGATTCATATAATATCTCTTCAACCAGAATCTTATCACTCTTAAATAATTATACATATTAATATGTTATATGTTAAAACGTGGTAGAAGGCATAGTTTATAAAATGAAATTTCCATCATATAATATAGTTTGTATATTATGATTTATTGCAATGTATATGGTGCGTTATAGTAGGTATTAACTTATAAAGTAGGGGGAAAGTTAGGCATGGGTGGATAGCTTTTAGGTTTAGGCTTTAACTTTATTTTGATTAATTATATATATTATGTAAAGTATGTTATGAATATATTATTCTACGCGAACAAAATTATTTAAGTGAAAGTCTAATAGAAATCAAATTTATGAATGAACTATCACATGACAATTAAATAAATGTCAAATTTAATGTCGAGAATAAAATCTGTCAACGCACTACATTGCAACGTTGCATGCCATTGTAAAACGCCTCTAAGTGTAATTACCTTATCAGATAATACTAGCAAACGCATGTGTACAATGTAATGTGAAAGCCAAATGGTATATGTTATTATATTTAGAAAGACAATTATTACTTTTGTAGTTGATGTTGATAAGGGGTGTGATTGACAATACTGATTTTCTATTAAAGCCAGAACAAATGTTGTGAAATACATTAGAAGGGATGTTAGATAACAATTAGTTGTGTAATAATTGAATACAAATGCAAGTGAGACATGTAAGTTTGCTAATACTCACTCTCAAGAATGTAGTGAATGTGAAGTGTTGTTGTCAAAGTAGATTGAAAGAATGACTAAGTGCTTTAACATACTATCTCTCCATGAAACTAAAATGAGACAGAATATGCAATTATATATAAAAAATATAAAATGGTTATGGTACATTCCAAATTTATTTATTACCTCGGTTCGATTTTGAGAGCATCATTGTTAGAGCTATTTTGTGCATATCTTACAATCGTAGCAATATGGGAAGTCTCTGTGTATGGGAAGGAGTGGGGTGTTTTGTTTGGGTCGATTGTGGATTGCAAGGTGGAAAACAAATAGAAGGAAAGGAGGAATTGGTTGTACATGTGCAAGGAACCAAAGTAAAGTTGGTACTTGAAATAGTTTCTTGTGGCGGTACAAGAAAATGGGGAGGCATGGCAGTAGTTAACAAATATGGGTTTGTATGGAAGGATTTGGTATGGTCGTGCAAATTTGTTTCCATGGAAGTTACTTGCGAAATGTTGGTTGGAAATCCTTCAGTAGTTGTAATTATTGGCAAGTTTGGAATGACAGGGAATGTTAGGATGTTGGTCGATGTAAATTGACAAATATTTGAGATTGTCGTTGTTCTACACTCTAGGTGACAATTTCTCTACTCATAATTTATGTGAAATTTATTTTTTGTGTAGTTCTCTCTTCGTTGTGCT